>PVJO010003094.1:0-129346 GCA_004026905.1 Hystrix cristata | reverse complement strand
GGATTGGGTCTTTAAATTTGGGAGGTTTAATTTTTTTGAGTTCTTTGTATATTCTAGATGTTAGACCTTTGTCTGATGGATAACTAGCAAATATTTTTTCCCAGTCTGTGGGTTTTCGCCCTACTCTATTGGTGATTTCTTTTGCTGTGCAAAAACTTTTTAATAGCATGTGGTCCCAAGCACTGATTCTTTGTATTGTGATTGGAAACAACTTTAAACCCAGGCGCAGGAACACAAGCCTGTACTCCCAGCACTTGGGGAGGACTGTGGGTTTGAGTCCTGCGTGGGCGATGCAACAACACCCTGTCTCAAAATTTAAAAACAAAAAAAGAAAATAGGGCGGGGGATGTAGCTCAGTGTGGAGGCCCTTCGCTCAATTCCCTAGTACCACAAAACCCAAACCAAGAGCAAACCAAACCAAACCAAACCGAAAGAGAAAACTTTGACCAGGCTACCACTGCCCTTTAAAATTACTTTCTCATTATAGAGGCTGATGTTTCAGTAGAAGTCAAAAAATAGCTTCTATACCCTTACTGAGCAAAGGGGAGAAAAGATCTAGGTAGCAGGACACAGGGCCAGGATTCAACAGAATCGCTGAATTTCTTCCAGTGTTTCTCTTCCTACCGCCAACATCAGTATATCTCTTCCACCTAAGATATTTTACTTTGGTGTTTGATAATAAAAAAGCTATGTTCCTTTGTAAGAATATAACGTTATCTTTCAATAATAAGGATATAAGAAGAGGAATAACAAGAAACTCTTGATAATGAATATATTTCTATAATCTGCTATACAAAAAATGAAAACTTAATTTTAATGTTGAAATATTACCTTAGAGACTTGAAAAGTAAAAATCAAATCTTCATTTTTAATCGTGGTACTTTTATGGAAGCCTCTCCAACTTCTTTTGATATATCTATCCCAAGAGGACATCTGCATCATGAGACAAATCATTATTTCAAATACTTGTTTCATGATCCTTCACAAGTTCTGCAAACCATGTTTCAGAATTCTGACAAGCAGTACAAATATCTAACGTATAATTCATCATATGTGGTGCTGGGTCCTACATACATGCAAGTACAGTGGACTCTCAAGCCAGGATAAAGAAGACCATGTCATTAATAAGAAATATACATTTTGAGATGTTTTTGACTAAGAGAGTTTCGCTGCTCTCGAATGCTATAAATTAGTAAGTTTAAAAGTCAAACCTGTACTCACTTCAGAATTTCCCTTGGGTTCTACATACTCTTCCCTCAGAATTGGAAAGCTGCTTGTCCCTTTCCAAACTTCCTCTGACACTGCTGGCAGGACAGGTCTTACCTCCTACTGTCTTTTTAAAATTCTTTCTCAGTTAATAATTTTAGCCTCACATTTCTGCTTTTCGATATTACTCAAGATAAGACCCGAGCCTAGCCTGGAAGAAGCCATCATTCCCAGCCTCAACACCGCCACAGGAAGGCACCACTGATCAGCAACGATCACCCGGCTGAGGCTGGCCCGTCCACAGGCGCGATGCTTTCTGATGCACAACGCGAATCTGCTCATTCGCAGTCACATCAATAGAGCGTAATTCATGTAGTAAACTGTCATGTTACAGACCATGATGTCAATGAGTTTTAAAACATCAGATGAAACAAAGTCCAAAAGAGAATTATGTCAAGATTATGATACACGATTGTCCTTTACTATTCCAGAATTAACTTAGACTAGAACTTCATAACAAATTAATAAACTGGGTTACTGGAATTTTGATTTAGGACAGAAATAAGACTTGCAGGAAGCAGCTATCTTTTGACCACCTCTCAGCTGCCTCTGTAAGAATGTAGTCACAACCCAGTCTCACACTTGAATGCTTTCTGCATGTTTTCCTTAAGTTCTCCAGCATACCAGCTAGTCCTAGGAGCCTCTTGACATTGCAAAATCCAGGTTATGGAGATGATTTCTATCTGATCCCAAATCAAGGAAACGCATCACTCCTACCCAGGACTGGTTTCTAATTCACCTGCGATTTGTCAAAAATTTTATAATTTGATTCTGTAACAAAAATATTTCTTATAAGATGCCAACCTCAAGTAGGTTCACGAAAAAAATTAATGTGACTTTCCCTCGAGTTTATCATCAAAATGTCAATGAAAATCTCATAAAAGCAAAATCACGTAACTTGTTTATATCATGTAACTTCCATTAAAGTTTATAAATGGTACCACGTACTTTGGTTCGTAGCGGATGCCTTCTACGTTGTGTAAAATGCCCACGCCAGCACGTAATCTTTCAATGCCATTCCTAAACAAAATCATTAGATAAAACAAACAGCCCAGAGATTTAAAAGAAAAAAGGTTTAGTATGATGAAATGGTAATTACTAGTCATATGATTATGAATGAAACACACATCGTGTGGCTTACCAGGCAATCATAATGCCGTTATCAGTGCACAGCCTTGGAGGAGGACACAACAAAGTGCACTGAGTAGCATTTGTTACAATCTCCAGAGCTCTTCGAATATAAAAGTTACTTGCAACACCTCCAGACACAACCTGAAAGAAATGAGGTCAGAGTTACCAACTACCATACGGGTACAAACCAAGCTGTTAACTAAGCCTGAGGAACATAACAGCATCACAGAATTAAAAACGAGCACTTTTGGGGTAGGGAATGAGGAAGAGATATGTCTGTCGGGTGAAACTTAGAGATGAGAAAAATCACTAACAATTTTACTATCAGCGTATAATCACTACTAGCATTTTTATATTGTTCCAACTTTTTTCTAAGTATTTCTGTAATACAAATGCCATCGTAGTACACCAGTATTTTCAGATTCTGAAATTTTTACATGTAAACATTTTTCTTATTTTACTACATAACTTGAAAGAGACATTACCTTTAACATCCATTTAATATCCAACTTTTCAAATTACTATCACTTAAACATTTTCTATTTTAGTTTACAATTTTATGAAAAATAAAGTTTAAAGCTTGGACATAGTGGCGTATGCCTGTAATCCCAGCACTTGGCAGGCTGAGGCAGGAGGAATGCCGTGAGTTTGAGGCTGGGCTTGAACAGCCTGGGCTACATAGTGAGTTCAAGGCCAGCCTGTACTACAAAGTGAGACCCTGTCTCAAAAAAACCAAAAAATATATAAATAAAAAAAATTAAGATTATTAAGACTTTTAAGCTAATTTAAAGGCATTTCATTAAAGGATGGAGGAAACCGGCCCACTTTTCTAAAAATAGTGACAACAATTATTCCATTTGGGTTCTTTATTGTAAACCCTCTTTCAAGTCCAGTGAGAGAAGTGGTTTTGGAATTTTTGCTACACAAGCCATACAAGTATACCTGTCCCACAAAGCTACCATATCTATACTAGAAACGACTGTAAGTCTTTCTACTCTGCATATTCCACATTGTCGGGGCCAGCATATGTCACAAAGGCCTGTTTATCATAAGCACAAGGTCAATCGAGGTCTTGGGGGAAGCGGTAACACTGCAAAGCATACTATGACTATCATGTGAGATGACAGACTTACTAGTACAGCATTATTTTGAGATAACAAGTCTCTCTGCTTGCAGAACAGAATAGCGCGGTGTGCTCTTTTTGCGATGTGGCATGCTGTTGTGTGCTGCACCGCGGCAGCGATATCTGCAGCTGAAGACAGGACCTGCCCCTTCTCAATACCTGTAGAAATAAATAGGTATTTTTAGGCACAGTCCGGAAATATTTATCTGCCCAGTTTTACTAACTGGAAATATACCTTCCTCTTTTTCCTTTTGCCATATTATTCTATCAATAATATGTTGCAGTCCAGTGAAAGAAAAATCACAATTTTTAAGACGATGCATGGGCAGAGTGATATCAAAATGGAATCTATTTCCTTGTTTGGCCAAATGTTCTATAGCCATCCCACCACTCATGCTGGAACACTCTGGATGTTTGATTAAAGACAATCTTCTCGCCACCTGTCAAAAACAAAAATGTATATTTTAAAATAAGTCATAAATTGTACATTTTGAAACTGAAAGATGCAAGGGAAGTGAATAGAAAAATTAAAAATAAAACACAGTATATACTTGGACAAATACAGACTACAGCTGATGTTCAGTAAAGCAGAAAACCCTGTTCCCACGACAACCTGATGGCGGTGGGCAACTGCTGCCCCTACTTTTGCTCTCTGCTGTTGGGGTTGGACAACAGGCTTGAAGTTGATAATGACTGCTTAAAGATTAACTTCAAAAAGAAAAGTCTGCCCACTGTTTCTGCTCATGATTTCAGCTGTTGGCAGCTGTGTCATTTTTATACATGGCAGGAGGCTCTATAGTATTCAAAAACAAACGAAAGCAGTTTGGCTTGGGGCCAGTGATTATGCAACTTAATAAAAGAACTTTTTCTCTAATAAGATATTGAGAAATACTTTGATGAACAGTAGCAGTGCATCTACTGCTATCTAACTGAAATAGACGCCATAACAAAAAAGAATGAGGAAATTAATTCTTAAATAATTACCTTGTCAAGCATGTCACCAGGTGCTATGTCCAAAGACTTTCCAAGAAGCAGAAAATCTGAAACTCCTCGGACTAATGCCAACAGACAGTGACCTCCAGAAATCAAAAGAACTAAAAAAGGAAATTCTACTTGATTGGTCAGCCTGATGGTCAGCGCATGCGCCTCCATGTGATGGATGGGGATGAACGGCTTCTTTAACTGGCTCACCAGCTGTAAGCTAAACGATAAGCCGACGCCCAAGCTTAAAGCAAGTCCTGGCTTCACGGTAGTTGCGATCGCGGAGAGTTCACTAGGAGAGATTCTACTGGCAGAAAGAGCTTCGTGTACTATTCGTTGAATATTTTCTCTGTGAAGCTGCTGAGCTACTGGAGGAATAATCCCACCGGCCCTGAAAGAGACAGAAAGGCAGCTTTGTATAATCTGCAGATTGTAAAAACAAAAACAAAAATGATAATATTGTAACTAAAGGCTGATTCCACATTAATCATATATGGGTGGAAATACTCGGTTTTTCTAAATTGCATGTTCTATAATGTAGCACACTGTGAGAACTCAATATGAAATGATTCAGGGGATAATGTTTCTGCCTTTTCAAACTTGTGCACCAAACCCCCATAGATTCGTTTGCTGGTAAATGAAATCATCAAAACAAGCTCGTAAAACATTCTACACAAGTCCTGAACCAAAGAAAGACAGGATAAAATTATACTATAGGAAAATTAATCTCTTTGCGGATGGAGAGATTTTTTAGAGATTACTGCAAAAGCAACTGTGTAAAATGATTCTATCTTAAATTGGGTGATTTGTTGGAATGGATAGAGAGAAAGAGAATCTTGAAAATTGTAATAGACAACTGGATACATGGGACTGGTGGAGAAAGGCATCCAAGATTCAGACTTTTGGCTGAAATGACTGGGAGAAAAGAAACACTAACAGTGAGAAGCAAGCAGGTAATTTTGTGAAGATGAGTTTATGTTTAAATATACTGCACTCGAGGTCACAGCAGGACAGCAGACAGCAAGCAATCCTACAATTAAGTTTGGGAATCCAGGGCTCAGACTTGGTAAGAGATTTTTGGTCCACGTAAGACAATACACTGTCACTCCAAATGCCAAGAGTAAACACTTAGGAAGTGAATTTGTTAGCAACAAATCTGCTAGTGTGTGACTTATTTATAATCTGAGAAGCAGAGCAACAGACTACAGAATACATCTGGAGTCTCAAAAAATTATCTTCCATATATTCAATGTTGTAAGACCTGCTACTTCAATACATAGAAATAAAAATCCTTAGAACATTCAAAGAATGTTTGTTTAATACTTAAAATATGACATATGGTAAATAAAGTGAATATTGAAATTTTAAAAATATATTACAGTAAAAAAATATGCTGCCAGGATTTCCCTCAAAACATCATTTGTGCCACTTTCTGAAACAGTTCTGGAAGTCCTCTTTCGTGTCTCTAGTTGTGCTGTGGTAGCTGCCTTGCTGTCCTGAATAATTCTAGAGGCTGAGACCTTTCTGGTCACTTAGACTCTTGGAAGGTGTCAGAAGTCACGTGGTGCCAGATTTGGCCAATAAGGCGGAAGAGGACACACTGTAGTACTTTTAAAAGCCCGCCTTCCCACTGCATGGTGCTGGGTACCAGCATGTGCTGTACTTGTGATCATGCCTCCTACAGACAGGAAAACAGGACTTGGAGAACTTCTCCAGAAAGTAGAAAGGATGACGGGATGTGTGCTGGAAGGGAGGAATTTCGAAGAGGATTAATTGCAATGTGTCTTTTACTGTAACAAAATTTTTTAAAATTTAAACATTCGCTATGTATTTTGATCATGCCATTTGTATTATTCTAGCAATGAGATATAAAGAAGGTAACTTATTACAACACATACATATTATAATTTACCTTAATTCTTCAAAGATGCTTTTTCTTTTATAGTCTTATCTTTATTAATGGCATCAATTGTGGCACTATTAGTGGTATCAATAACCCCATAATCACTTGGGGTTTAAGGCTCACCTTTACCTTTTTTCCCTCTCGCCACACTTCAACCAACACCACTCCCCCTGCTATAGCCAAATGCAAAAAGCCCTCCCTCTATCGGTCTACTCAAAGGGCTTTGACTTACCCTGTCCTAGTTATGTCCTGTGGTCCCTGGAGACCAACCCATAATGTGATGCCAGAGAATAGCATAAAGCACACCCTATTACTGACCCTATTGCTTTCCTACTCGAAACCTTTACTTTCTTGGAATCCAGACTTTAAATTTCTTTCCATCCACTCATTTCTTCCGTCTTACATCTTTTCCTTCTCTTTCTGTGCCTCTTCTGTGTATTTTAGATTTCAGAGATTATGCTAAGCACCAGGAACAAAAGACATGACCTTCTTTATATAGTGAACTGCCCAGAGATAAAGATTATGTATCTCATTCATGTTTGTACTCATGATTCCCTAAGTACAGGTTTTCAATGAATGCTGAGGTGAGCTGTGTGGGTGGGACCAGTGCAGCATATTTGAGGGGAGTCCAGTGCTCCCCTCAACTGCCCTATGTTCTAGCTAAAGTGAATGTCCAGTACTTTCCCACCTCTTTGTTTGCTGGCAATATTCATTCAGGCTACAGTCAGTATTCTATCTCCATTTACTAAAGGCCTAATCATTTTTCAAGGTTACTGAGGACTTGATATATCAGACATTCTACTGCATACTTAGTGTAATGATTAATAGAGACATAGTCTGCATCACCACAGAGCTTAAAGTCTACTGGAAGAAAGATGATGTGTAAGAGAACAAATGTGTAAACTGTAAAAAGGATTACAAAGAAAATATGCTGAATACAGTGATACATACGGAATAAGCCTGGTTTAGTGGGAATACCTAATTTAGAGGACATGCTCAGGACCAATCATTTTGTGAAGTTCAAATTTATATGTTCAAAAGTTTAAGACAGCTGGCATGGAAGTATACATGTGTAATCCTAGCATTCAGGAGGCTGAAGCAAGAGGACTGCTATGAGTCTGAGGCCAGCCTGGGCTACAGAGTGAGTTTAAGGCCAGCCTGAATGACATAGTGAGATCTCATCTTAAAAAAAAAAAAAAAAGTTCAAGAAACTCAGAAATCAGCGATTCTCACTTTATGCTGCCCTCATATTGCTAGCTTTCCTGTATCCCATTCAACATGCCTCTGATTAGGTGAAGTTTCTTGAAGGTAAAGGCTTTCTAGTACTTCCCTGAATCTTACTGCCCAGCTCAGTCCCTTTCAAACGGTATGTTACTATTTGAAGGTTACTCTATTTCTTCATATAAATTATTTTTAATTCTCCAAGGCAGGTGTCATCTTTGTTTACTGATGTGAAAAAAGAATCAGGATAAAGAATTTGCACAAAGTCACAGATACAATACTAAGTGTTTGATTCAGGATTCAATACCAGTCTGTGACCCCAAAATAATAGTCTTTTTCACTATTTAGATGCTATAAATTGATAGCTTGGAGGCTTATTTCAATATATTGTGAACCAGCTAAATATTTTTAAAATCTTGAGTTTACATTAAAAAATCTGTGTTTCTACTTTAGGCTGAAAATTCTGATGATCTAATGACAAGTCCTGTATTCTGCACAGCAACGACTTGCTGGAGCTGAGTTATCTCCTCTAGATAGTTTGCACTTTATATGTAGCCTACCTATTTACATAACCTCCCTGGTGTTCCTCTGCAAACACCTACACTTATAGACCTTGTATCACTCTAAACTTTAACACAACAGTGTATACTGGACTATGTATTTGATTAACATAGTGGAGGGAAAAATGAAGTCCTATGGCAGCACTATGGTTCAGGGTGGTGGCGTGGTAGGGGGGTTCCAGTGGACAGTAAGTCTGGAGTCTGCAGAATTCCAGTGTAGGCCCACCTCCCAGTCTCCATGTAAACAGCTTCAGTAACACTACTGTGTTTAGCCCTATAAATCTAGACTGCTGCAAGGGCTGGGGGGTCTGAGTGGCTGAGGACTACAGAGAATGTGCAGCAGTGGCTAAGAGCAGCAGGGAGCCACAAGGGTGGCTGAGCAGCGCCTGAGAATAAAAACGCCTACTCCAGTCCACAGCTGCTGGAATCTCAAGAGAACCTCCCCAGCCTGAACTGGAGACAAGACACACAGCTGGCTACAGATCCAAGTCATGCTGTTGTAGGACTTCAGATGAAACTATGAAATCTATGTGTGGAGACAAGAAAAGGCATTCTGCAGAGAAAAACACTGATAAATATTAGAGCTGGGAGTGAGGGTTGTTTGTTTTGTGCAACAGGATTAGCAGAGGTTGGGATCATACTGAGGAGAGACGTAAAAGCCAGGATAAGATGTTTGAGGTTTTCTTTAGAAGAAATTGGAAGCTTTACAGAAAGGAAGAAGAGCACAGATCATAAAACTATCATACATGATAAATACAAAAGAACGGTTTCTATTTTTCTTTTTAAAAAAGGTAGCAGCGACTAAGACAATGTCTACTTACTTTGAATGAACTTCAGTTTGGGAATGTATTGCTTCTCCCAATACATTCCCAGTTTCATCCACCACAGCGGCTGCTGTATCATCACAACTGGTTTCAATTCCCAGGACTACTTTATGCAGAGATTGTGTTCCAGGATGATAATTAAAACTTCTTAAAAATGCATAAACTTTCCTTTTTGATAGTTTAGAAAAAACTCCTGCTGTCTTATTCAATATCAACATACTTCCTACTCTACTAGGTAACCCTGGAAAAGAATTACAGCAACGAACATTATTTTAAACTGATATTAGTGGTTATTCAAGACAAAATAATGAATATTGGATTTAAAAAAATTTTTTTTTGTGGTACTAGGGATTGATCTCAGAGCCTTGCACTGCTAGGTAAGTACTCTACCACTGAGCCAGCCCCTGGTTTATTTTTTAAATATATAGATTTAGAGAACTATAGGAAAGTTTGTAAAAGTCACCACAACTTTATAAAGGCCCTAGCTACCTGTGATTCCAGATAACAGTATGAATGAGTACGATGCTTTTCAAAGGGCAAAAGACTAGATAAAAAATCTGTTAGTATTACAGGCCAAGCATCCTTAATCCATAAATCTCAAACACTTCAAAATCTGAAACTTTTTGAGTACTGCTATGATGCCACAGGTAGAAAATGCCACACCTGTGACATGTCAGTTATAACACAGGCATGCTGAAAATAGTACTGTATCTAAAATTACCTTCCAGCTATATGAGGTGTATAAGAAACATAAAAGATTTCATGTTTAGATTTGAGTCCCATCCACAATCTATCTCATATATGTGCCAATTTTCCATCCCCCCATACATTAAAAAAAAAAACAAAAAAACCTCAAATCTTAAACACTTCTGGCCCCAAGCATTTCAGATAATAAAGGCTCAATCTGTACTGTTAATTTTGTGCTGTTCTTGACGAAATATTTATTATTCTTTATAAAACAGGTACTCTGACAGTACAACAGCTGCATGGATAGTTCTTAGAAAACAACTATTTATTTTTGATTGTTAAGACAAAATACGATTTTAAAAACTCAACGAAGTAAGATAGAATGGATAAAAATAAATGCACCTCATTTTCTGGAAAAATCTTCCAAAGTAAAATTTAATCATTTGTTTTAAAATGTCCATATAAAACACACATATGCAATCAACGAAGATTTAGTCTTAGTTTCGAAACAATAGTCTTTTCATACAGCTCGTCCCAAATAAACACATCTCGATTAAAACCACCTGCAACCAACCTAACAGCTATCCCTTAATGACAACCTTCGGAATTAAATCTCCCTTTCGCAGGTTTATCATGATCGCAAGCTTCTTCCCAAGCCCCTCCCCATAACAGCTGTGCATCACTAAACCACCTTAGTATTTCACACCGCACAGCAGCTTTCCTTACCACATGCATGGACAAGATTAGAGGTTCAAAACAGCAAATAATTTCGAAACGGAGAGGACGGGCCAGCTGCGAGCACTGCAGCCCACACAGACAGCTACTGCGCAGGAATCAGATCTGCAGTAACTCGATCTGGGCGGGGCACATTGTTAGCAGCATTTCCCTGTCAGGCCCAGAACGCTGCCGGGTGAACCAGGTGACTTGGGCAACGCTGGTCTTTCTGTTTGCCCTAAGGCGAGAGGTGGACTGGAGAAAGGCGAGCAATTCCACCCACCTTCCTCGTGAACGACAGTACCCAGTCGTACTCGCCTGCTTTCCTTAGCAAAGACATCCGACTGCCTACTTTGCGGCACAGGAAGAGCCCGCACTTTGGCGCGCCGGAAGTGACGTCATCAGCAGGCGTTCCGTGTCCCTTGGCCAGAGCTGGTTACCTAGTAACACACGCCTTTGTCCCGAGCTCTTTCTGTGGCCTCACTTACGTCTCCCGAGTCCACGAGATCACGGGGCTGGTGACCGATCCAGCGGAGCTGAATTCGGATTTGTCTGCCTGCACGGCATTAAGCGCCACAGTACGCTGTATTTTGAAGTGTTTTGCCTTTGTAGATACTGTACCTAATAATGTACAATACCTTGATCACAGAAATAGGAAATTAGGAATGCCCTAAACTGCAAAGGACTGGTAGAGAAGAGAAGTGCTTCTGGGCGGACAGTCTGAACCGGAATTCCCACTTCACTAAGACTAAAAGGTATGTGGCTGCCTCCTTTATTAAAAATCTAAAAATAAATAATAAAAGAGACAGTGGAAATACTGCGGGAGAAAAAGGTACTATCCTCCACTATTGATGGGAATGTAGACTGGCCCAACCACTGTGGAAATCAGTGTGGAGACTCCTCAGAAAACTACAACTAGAGGTTCCATTTGACCTGGCTATTCCTCTGCTTGCTATCTTCCCAGAAGAACCGAAAACCTCATACCACAGCAATATATACACGACCATGTTCATAGCAACACAATTTGTCGTAGCTAAGTCTTGGAAACAACCCAAATGCCCAACAGGTAAGGAATGGCTAAAGAAGATGTGGTTTTTCTACATAATGGAGTACTACTCTGCCATAAAAGAGGATAGAGACATTTGTAGGTAAATGGATGCATAGTATCTTGTTCTGAGTATAGTATCTTGTTCTGTATTGTTCGTTCCTCACAACAAACTCGCTGAGGTACTTAACGTCCTCATTTTACAGCAGTTGGGCCACCAGGTTTGGATGATTTGCAAATCATACAGCAAATATGTGAAAAGCTAGGTCTACAAGCCCAGCCATCTGGTTATGGAGCCTGTTTTCCTGACTGGCAGAAGAATAAGTAATAATTTCTTTAGGGTGCACCCCCCACCCCAATGATAGGACAGCAGTTATTTCTGTTACACATTGGAAGCCAGTCTGGACATTAAACCTTCATATCTGGAATTATTTTTCTTACGATTCAAATCATATTCAGGTGCATCCCAGTGCTCTCTGGTTTGTGCTGTCATTGGGTCAGTCCCTCATCTGGGCACCTTTGGCCGATGATGTGCCTGAATGGGGCATTATGTGGAACAGTAGAAGTGTAGGACACTTTGGGAAGGGATTTTATTTTTCCCTTGATTGAATGGAGGACACACACCAGTCTCATGTATTTACCAAGTGAATGTATACATTTTCCATGTTTTTTACAATACTGTAGGAGATGGTTGAGGAAAAGGCCTATATGCTCAGGTTTGTTTAGATTCTCATGCATTTCATATATGGTTAGTGTGGCGGATTGATGATGGTCAACTTGAGCAGGAACGCCTAGCTGAGGTGAGCGTGGTTCTAGGCGTAGAAGAGCCACCTGAGGATTTTGCTGATACAGCATAAAGGAGACCAGTAGCAGAAGATTGCAGGCAGCTGATTTCCCAGGAGACGCTCTACTGTGGCTGGTTCTCCCAAGGGGAACTCCGCTGTTCTCATGGACAGAGGAGCTTGGGTCCTTGCTGTCATCAGAGATGGCTGCGCTTCTCTTCGGGGAAGCTCTGGTCTTTATTTCCACCTTGAGTGTCATAACCTGGCTCCAGACTGTATTCATCAGTATTTTAGTGCGGACGCAGACCTACATGGGACATTGCAGTGTGCTCCCAGCCCTTGATTGGATCTTTTGGGTTCCCAGTGCATTTAGATGTTTTGCACTCTCCTGCATTTGGCTTGTGGGTGAATG
The DNA here is from genome assembly GCA_004026905.1 of Hystrix cristata. Classification (NCBI taxonomy): domain Eukaryota; kingdom Metazoa; phylum Chordata; class Mammalia; order Rodentia; family Hystricidae; genus Hystrix; species Hystrix cristata. Next base: position 116,697 of record PVJO010003094.1, on the reverse strand, counting down.
TTGTAACTTGTAAATGTCCTGTATTAAATCTGCTCCCTTGCAAACTATTGGCTCTGGAAAAGTAACTAATACGGTTAGAATGCCACTCATGAACGTTGTCAACAATATTTAGCCTAAACTTTGTAATTTCAACCTGAATTGAGAATTATGACTAAATGTAAATAACCCACCATACCAGCTGTTGCCTGTTATTAGGGTTTAGACTTAAAATGTCCCTCCAGATTCTCATGTGTTCAGAGGTGGGGCTTTTGGAAGGCTATGGGATGAGAGTGCCCACCTCATCAGTGGGTCAGCTCACTGAAGAGTTCATAGCTGAATGGGCTATTAGGAAGTGGGGCCCAGTAGGAGGAGGTGTGTCATTGTGGGGTGCCTTTGGAGGCTACATCTCTTGGGCTGGCTCTCTTGTTCTCTCTCTGCTTTTGGTCATCATGCTGTTTCTGCCTTGGAGCCAGTGACCATGGGTTGAAGCCTCTGAAACTCTAAGCCATAGCTCAGCTGGCCTAAATTGTAGGTGTCAGGTATTTTGTCCCAGTGATGTAAAGGTGACTAATACACCTATTTAGCTTGCCATTTGTAAACTTCAGAGGAAAACTAGGTCGAGAAGAATCTTATATAATTCCTATGTCTCACTAAATTGGCTTTTTTTTTTCTTTTGAGACAGGGTCTTCCTATGTTGCTTAGGCTGACCCTGAATTCCTGGACTGAAGCAATGTTGCCTCAGCCTCCCAGTTGGTCACCCAGCTGGATTTTACTTTTATTTATCATTTTATTGAGTTCTTCCCTTTGTGCTAAAAATCTTATTGTTAGGATTAAAAACATTCATTTCCTGTCCTTAAGTATATCAAAGTCTAGCAGCAAAAGACATATACTAGGCAATACAGAATCACGGAGGTAGAAATGTGAAGTGTACGTTGATCGAGGGGGTGTTGCTTAAAGATGGCCAGTGGCTTGCCGCAGATGATCCCTGGGCCTGGCAGAACCATGGTGTGATTAGTTTGAATACCTGATTCTTTTATAGGTCTGAAATTGGTTTATCTGGTCTAGAAATAACTAGACTCTGGGGGACTGCATTACACGTCACAAATTGCTAAGAAACTGCTACATAAAACTTAATACTAATTTATTCATCAAAAATGCAATGAAGGAGGAGCTAGGAGAGTTGAGTTTGCCAATGATCATCTTCTTTGTGTTGCCCAAATTATCGAAATAAAAATCAGAGGCCTATTAAGCATGGGATGGAAGCTATAGAAATGTTTGGTGCTTTAATGGCTATTTCAAGCCTGCAACCCTTCTCTGTCACACATCCATTTTACACTCTTTGTGAATTGGATTTTAATAAGATGGTGGTTTCTGCCTTTCTCCCGATTTACTCCCCCACCCCCTACCCACTGGTAATGGAAATTGAACTCTGGGGTTCGACTGAGATAAATCTGATTTATCTACCATTGAGATAAATCTTCAGCCCCTTTTTATTTTTTGAGACAGTCTTGCTAAGTGGTCAAGGCTGGTCTCAAATTTTTGATCCTCCTGCTTCAGCTCCTCAAGTAGCAGGGATTACAAGGCTGCAGGTAGTTAACTGGCAATGTATTCAGTAAAGAAGAAAATGTATTCAGAGACAAGGAGGAAAGTCATGAATGTAAGAGTCACCTGTGTGTCAACTCTACCAAAATAAGTAGAGGTGCAGAAGTTGTGAAAGAGGGTTCTCACGCATGATTGCCTAAAAGCAAAAGGCCCTTCCAGCAGGTGTAACTGTTAGCTATCTCCTGACTTGGGCTTTCTTTTGTGCTTGACTTCACAATCTTCAGTTATACTTTTTCAGCCTCAAGCATCTAGCTTCCCTTTGCTTCTGCTCCAGTTACCTTTGATGGAATCTTTGTGCCCATCCAACCTTAGCCAGCCAGCCGCTAATGTGGTAACTTAAGGCCCTCAAGGTTGAGGACTGGACTAAAGCAAAGTGAGGGTTGTAACTGGCACCTCAAAATGGAACTTTAGAAACAGGTGGCTTCTCCAGACTTCCTCAGGCCTAGGTCATAAAAGGCCACACCCACCTGTTCTCAGCCCAGATGAAAACATAATATGCAGGTGCTGGCACCAGGCGATCAAAGTCCAGTTTCATTCCTTCAGGGGAAGAGAGGTCTGGCTCCAGGAAGGGAGGGAGCGAGCCTGCACCTGTCTGTTGTCTCACTGTATTCCCTCCACCTGTTCCTGCTATACGCGATCCTCACACACCTGTGCAAGGTGAGATGGTCATTTGTGTGATGTGGCTCTTCCATCTCCTCAGAGGTGGCTTTGAATAAATCTTCCTCCCCCCACCACCTGAAAAGCATAGTTTGTTGAGAATTCTTGAGAGACAAGTGTTTCAAAGAAACACGTAGCTGCCTGGGGAAATACCAATACACTAACTAGGTTTTATGATCACATTTTAAAAATTTTAAAATGAAAAAAACTGCATATTTATCTTCTTGGTAATAGTCAACCTATATACAGAATTTTGGAAAACGTGTTTTTCAAAATGAGGTTGTCAATAAAAATTTATAATTGTACAATTGGGGGGTCAGAAAAAAATTCCTTTTATAGTAAAAGTTCATTTTACCTAGACCTATAGTTTTAATGATTTGGGTTTTTTTTACTCCATTTCTTGTATTTGAGGTAATTTTTATAAACAAATACTTGTGCAGGGTACAAGAACACAGTGATAAACTTGGCTTATCTGCTAACTTTAAAATGAATGGAACTTTAGAACTGTAGGTGAGTCACTATGATCACTGCTGTTTATCAAAGGCTTGACTAGTGAGTCCAGATAGGGAATAAATTACAACAGAATGAGGACTATAAAATCCAAATGTTTTTACTAAACCTTTTCTCTAACTATATTTCAGATTATGCAAAAGTACTGAAAATATAAACATCTGTGAACCCCACATCCACTTAAGAGATAAGTCTCACCCAAGAGTTGAAGCAGCGTGTGTACTGTATACCCAAGATTTTAGTATTTTGATGTTTACAATGCTTATGCATCATTTATGGTTAAATGAAGAACTTTAAACACATGCAGTGAATAATTTGCTGTATCATTTTTATGTGGAACTGAAATTAAGGAATAAAATAAAAACCCGTGACATGCCGTAATTTTTTTGGGGGAGGTGTACAGGGTAACACACCCAGGGCCTTGTGCAGACTAGGCACTCTACCACTGAGCTACATTCTCAGTCCTTTTAATTTTGAGATAGGGTCTCACTCAGTTGCCCAGGTTGGTCTCAAACTTGGTACCCTCCTGCCTCTCGAGTACCCAGGATCACAACGTGTGCATCATCATGCCCAGCTAGTTTTTCTTAAAACTAAGCAAAGTGAAAGACAGTATTTTTGCTCTTCTCCTGTTTCCTCTTCCCCGTCTAGCACTACTCCAAACGTTTTGGGTATTTTACCTAGGCCTGTCTTCCCAGAACTGAACTGTCCATATTTCATACATAAACATGTTACTGTTACTGTCCTGTAAATCACTCTTGTCTGTCTTCTTAGAAAGACTGGACTGGACTATTGAACTACACTAGTCTGTACCAGGATGCTGCATTTGTTTTACGACAGAACTTGAGCCACCTTTACTAGTTTCATCTATTAATATGGCAGACATATTACATGACAATGGAGATTTAACTTTAGCTAGACAAGGTGAAACAGGCTAAAATCTATCAAGATGAGGTTCTATTGGAAATAGAAGTCTTAGCCTTTGGTTTAGTAAATCTCCTAAGTATATGAGAGGAAAGCCATCAATTAACAGCTCTACACATTGAAGATGTGAGATTTTAGTGACCATAGAGGGAATCAGTGACACGTGATTGTGAAAACTGCTGAAATGGTATTATGCTGCATTAAAAAACAAAAAATTTGAAACAAGGGAGGTGGTACTGTAGCACATCTATTTTTAAGTGCTATGTAGTAAAAAATAAACTAGAACTTAGAGCGTTGTTAGAATGTGGAAGAAATTTGAACTACTGTGTGGAAAATGAAGGCTGTAGTAATGCTACTGATATCAGTTTAAAAGTTATCTTTAAATAGCTAGAGTGTTACATGGAACAAGAATTAGATTTGGCTCAATGTAAAACAAGTGATAAACTCCATTACAAAATGGAATATGCTGTCTTATCAGCTGTAAATCCCCCTCTTTTAGCGTTAAAACAGAACCAAATGGAGGGCTGGCATTAATGATTTCAGCTAATGTAGAGCTGAATTACATGGTCTCAGGGCTTTTCTAACTCTTACCGTTAGATAAATAGCATTACAAAACTATTTCATACAAATATTAGTTCAGGAGACAGTGTAATAACCTCAGGGTTGGTATAGTTTAATAGACAATACCAAAAACCAAAAGAGCAGAAAAGGATGGGGACAGGTGAAAAGGACACAGGCGCCATCAGGGAAGAACTCCCAATGATCCCGACCGGAAGACAGTTCAGCAACAAATTCATAAGAATGATCATAACCCAAAGACTAACACACTCATGGGTCCATTAAATGAATGAATGAATAGGGGAGCAGAGACAAATCTTTCTTACAGGATAATTCCAGCAAATAAACACAGAAGAAATGAGAAATGGAAAATCATCATTAGCACTCTGGTAAAAAATTGCCGCAAAAACTATCTGCTAATGGATTCTAAATTAGTGGTGTTTCTAGGCTCATGCCTATTTAAATTGTCATTCTGTCTCCTGACGTGGAGTTAGTAGCAATTGTAACATGGTAATAGATTTTGTTCCAAATAAATAGATTTTAAAATACCTTAAAAAAAAAAACCTGCTCCATAAACTTGTGAAATAGGCCAAAAGAACCAGGAATCACTTTCTTTCCCTCCCACCATCCACATTCAGTATATCAGTGACTTGTGAGCTGTACCTACACAGGAGATTCCCAAAACCAGCACCTGCCACCTTCTCAGTCCAAGCTCCTCCTCACCTACAGTCACTTCCTGACTCTTCTTCCACTTTCTATTCCCTTATTCTCAACTTAGACAGTGATCTTTAAAATAAAATCAGATCCCTCTTCTCTTCTGTATCAAAGCCTCTAATGGCTTTGTCATGCTTCGCATCCATCATTTTGATCTCAAAGCCCGGGATGATCTGGCCCCTGCTTATTTCTTGGCCTCACTTGCTACCATTCTCCTCTTCCTCGCTCAATTCTCCGTAGTCTCAGGGGCCGTCTTATTCTCCTTCAGACACGTCTCATTCCTGCCCAAGAGCCTCAACAACTGTCACTGGCCCAGACTTCTTTACTGCTTGCTTCTTCGTATCAGCAAAGCTTGGGCACAAACGTCACCTACGACAGCATCCGCAGGGAAGGTCTAAGGCAGGCCTGTCACCTGCTTGATTCTTTTTCCACAGCCTCATGACACAAAATAATACGTACTGCATTTGTCTGTTCACTTATTATCTGTACTTTAACCGTAATGTAAGCATCTCCAGGGAGGGAAGTGGCTTGTCTTGTACACAAACTATCTTTAACACCTCAATTGGGAGACAGTGAAAGCAAAAAGCAGGAAAAATAAGGGTAGATTTCCACCTTGAAGTATATATAGGAAATGTAACCCTTTTAAAATAAACTTCAAAATGCAGTAAGATACTCTTGGGAGGCTGGGGCAGGAAGATATTAAGGACAGTCTGAGTTATACAGTAAGTTCCATCTTGCTATGTACTTTGGACTACACAGCAAGATATTGTTTAAAAACAAAAACAAACATACAAAGTAAAATGAGTATTTTTCAGTTATCTTAATTTTACAAATTCAGTTGCTTTAAAAAAAAACCTGAAAAATGTCAGTGTAGTTTTGATGACTGAACTGGTAAACTTTTGAAATAATCTTACACCAAGGAAAAATTTTATTAAAGTATAGATTACCAATCATTTAAAAATACATGGGAAAAGACATACAAAGGCAACTTTTATCATACAGCCAATTTCTAAACTCAATCCTTTAAAAATACAAAACAATGATTGCTATTCCTAACAGTTTATTGACACAAATTGACTTTATGCTGGTCTACAACTCTTTTCACTCAATTTTGTTTATAAATGTTACTGAGTTTTTCAGTCTATATCAGAACTTTGTTTTTTGGATGTGTTTACTTCTGCCAAGTAGTATATAGTTATTTCTTGCCATTAATATTAACAACTATAGGAAACTTCCCTAAGTCAGCAGAATTTAACGTGGTCATTGCTCTGGAAATAGTTACCATTTGGTATCATCTACACTAAGACCCCATATTTAAAGGCAAAATATTAATGGGAAACTACTGAACTTAGCAGGAGGAATAAAAAAAGACAGTGTCATCTTACTGCAGACCTGCCTTAAAAAAAGATTCCATTACTTCCTATCTTACTATTGCTACAGAAGTATTTTCTGCCAGACCACAGGTAGCTATATAGTTATCCACTGTATCTTTCCCTTCCTAGAGAATGATGGCTTTACCAATTAAGTTGCTCTATCCAATAAGTGGACACTTTGAAACTACCATATATTTTAACTGCTTGAAATAAATTATTTTCTTAATTGGTTTAGCAGCCTTGTGTCTGGAAAAGCAGTAAAACCCACTTTGTTCCAAAATTAGAATGCTGACTCAGAGGCTGCCTGTAAGATACCTGGTATCTTCTATCCCCAGTCATGAGGGTGGACCTTCACGAATTCTGTAAAGTAATGTATGCAAAATTGACTTTATCTATCAATATAATATTGAGCCAGCAAAACCAAAAAGCATACTCACAAGGTAGGAACTGGCTTATAGAAACAAGAAGGCATAAATCCTCTTATAAAAGAGGAACACGTATGGTAATGTAAACAATCTATAATAAACATTTATAGAGATGATTGTGGTTCACTTGTAAGCCTGCTTAAATTGACTGTGACTGATTGGAAATTGTCTTTTCCTAACATAATGCCCATTCACTGTAAGTTGGTCCTATTTTCTTACAAATCGTGTATTTCCTTGGATTTATCTACTACACCCTCACTGCCATTAACTTATAAACTGGGCCTGCCCAGCCTACCAATAAAGCCTCTTCAGAAATGTACCAGATGCTTTAAACGGAAGCATCTTTTAGAATTCTGCACTTCAAGACAGCATATGAAGAACCAGCAATTGGTCCTCGAATGCAAATACCTCATTTCACATTATCACAGAACAGTGCAGTTTACTAACTACTCCTTCCTTACAGGAAACTCAGTAGCTGTAAAAAATGTTCGGTTTAGTTTTAAAATATTTCAATACTTATTAATTCCAAAAATCCGAACACCATGTAGTTGTGGCATTTTGGGAATAAGCACACTCAGGAGAGAAGCTGTGTTTAGGATGAAGTGAGTTGGATCATACTTCGTATAGAAACTTGCCAGAAAATACCTGTAGAAATAAAAGTTAAGAATACATATAACATCCAAAAATGAAATTGCTTAAATTTAAAAAATTAAAAGGCATAAAAAAGACCACTAAACCTAAACTTCCTAATGATAAAACTATTTTTGAGTACCAAAATAAAAAATTTTAGTTTGGGCCCAAGTTAATTTCATTTGGCATTTAGAAATTTGTTTAATGGAAGTGTACATTTTGCACATCTGTAATTATGTTACATGCATTTGATAGTATGCTCTGCTACTTAACCTCCTTTAAAGCAGAGGGCTGTCAAATAGATTTCATATCCCCTCTAAAATTTTAGGTGTAGTTTTGTATTTATGTATGGGTTCCTGAAGAGAAGATCTGGATCTAAAACATCTATCATGTTATCAAAGGGTTCTGTGATTCACCAAAAGCTTACCGACCACTGGGCTAAAGCTGTGAAAAGTAGGGTTTTAATATATTAGGACAATTCAGTTATCTTTGAAAGAAACAAATGCTTGGTTACCCTTTTGTGTTCTCAATTCCACACAGCAGTTGAACAGGTCTACGACAGGTCTGACTGGTAACTTGAAAGACACTGTTGTAAAATTACAACTGTTTTGCTATAATCAAACCTATGTGTTCAGAGGTCCATTTGAGAATTTAACAAGCATAAACCATCTTTAAGACTATAAATCATCAAATTCAGAATATCTACTGTTACCCAAGGGTATATCAGAGTATGCATACATCATCTGACTAATAAGAGTATTTCTAACATAGAAAAGACACACATCATACCTTGATCATAACTAGGAAGGTAGTCTGCATTTAGGTACTTGTCTAACTAATTTTAAAGTACACAAGAAAAGTATTATAATAACTGTTCCTCTAATTACTGTCATTAGCTCATCTAAGGGGGAAATAAATATCTCATGTAATATGGTTAGAAAAGAACAGCTGCTTCCTAGTACGACAAAAAACATAGTCAAAGAACTGTATATCATTTTCAGAACGGTCTAGATTAAGAAATTCTACTATCTAAAAATTCTACGACTATGTACAAGGTATGTGGTGCCACGTTCACTAAGATATATGTTGAATGTAACTATTATGTGCAAGCCACTAAGTATGTGATTCAAAGTAATCTATATATACCTACAAACTCTTTTTTTCTCTTAGGGGAAAAAAAAGCACATATAAAATATTTAATTTGTCATTTATATCTAAATAAAGCTGGGGGCGGGGGGGACAAAGGCACAGAAATAGAACCACCCACAAAGTAAGTCAAGAAATGCTTCTTAACACATTCGTGATGGGGCTGTAATTCTTATGTCTCACTGCTGAGCAACTTTTTATAAATTTTATTAGTAAAAAGACCAATGAAAGTGATTTAATCTATTTGTACCACCAGTGGTACAAGCCACCCAATGGGACAGGCGTGCACGGACCACCAGGGTTCAAGCCAGCAGGAATGTGTTCAAAGAAAAACAAAACAAAACAATGCTGCTTAGAAGAACCTGACCAGGTGGGAGTCGAGTGGGAATATCCACACTACTTCATAGAGAGTCCTGAGTATCAGGCAATGGAAAGAAGATAGATGCTTTACAATTAGGTATTATCTCATTTGTTTCTCACAGTATCGAGATTAGGTCAGGTATTAGTAGCCAAAATTTGATAGATGAACAAACCGAACTGGCTGAATGACAGATTCAGGATTTAAATCAGGTCTGTCTTATACTTAAAGCCGCAACTCTTTCTTCCCCAACCATACTCTCTCCAAGGAGTCTGAATAGCCAAACAGGGCTGTATGGCCAAGAAAATTCTCCTCATCACCTATTTCATCATTAAGGGAGATAAATCTGACAGTGCAATACAGAATAGGATCCATTTCCTTACAGGAAACCCAAGGACAGGAGCTGGGATGCACCTGACCACTATAGCCTAGAATGTTTCGGCACCCTGATGAACAGGTAATGTCTACTAACGACTGAAGTGAAAACTGATTTATTTCAACTTGTCAAAAATTTTGCCTCTTTATACTTAAATATTACTACCACTTACAGAATTATTGGAGAAATTGTGAAAAACTTCCGTGAAGATGTAAACTGTACTCCATAGTCCAGTTGTTCCCAATGCGTTAGAAGTCTTGCTTTACCCTGGTCAGGAGTCTCAAAGGGTGTTCCTTTCACCGCATGTAAAAATACATACATCCCCTGAAACAAGCAACAGGGCACAGAATCAATGTCACATGCAACGTTAGTCCTTGCCAGTAAGCAGCAAGACGGGTCCAAGCTATCTGGGACAGATTAGTGAAAGGCTGTGGCCAGTTTCTGTACATCAAATAAACCTCTCAGGGCTATACACATATTATCTGGTGAAAATCAGTAAAAGGTCAATCAGAAGCAACTATTTTCATTTCTTTTCATTAAATTGAAAATAAAAAGTATCATCAGAGTAGATTCCCATCCTTACATTTAGGTTCTGTAATGCCTTTTTTTAAAAGTTTTATTTTAATGGTACATTTTAGATGTACATAGTGATAACATTTATCATAAGGGATTTGTACCATTACGTGACATATCTTGGTGCTTTTTTTTTCTAATTCTTTTCTTATTAGGAAATAGGATTACATTTTTCTAAATATATAGTACTAATATTTTCTTCAGATTTTCCTATTTGTAAAATGCAAGACATACAAATTGGTAAAACAAACAAACAAACAAAAACTATAAAATAAGTGAAATGTTTATATTGGGGAAAATGGTTTTGAAATATTTAATGTTACAACTGCCTTTGTACCTCAGTAGTTTTCTTCCAAAGCAACAGATATGGTCTGACCTAATAGGCATAAAGTTTGACTCAATTCACTTTTTTTTTTTTTTTTTTTTTTTTTTTTTTTTTTTGTGGTGCCGGGGATTGAACTCAGGCCCTTGTGCTTGCAAGGCAAGCACTCTAATCACTGAGCTAAATCCCCAGCCCCTCGATTCACTTTTAAAATCACCACTGTGCCTTTTTGTAGTTTTAAAAACCAAAGTAAAAAGCATTACTAGAAGCCATTCTGTGACATTATGAAACACCTACTTTTGTGGTTAATTAGAAAATTAGTGATTTGAAATTTTACTTTGTACTAGGTTGAACGAGCCCTTCCTTGCAAAGCTCAAGTCTGTTTCCTAACTAATGTATTCAAGCAGTTCAAATGTAGTTTAGGTGCAGGAACTCCTAAACTATAGAGACTTATTCAGGTTCCACTGGATTTAACTCAAAAATTTAATAAGTAGTTTAAATACATTATACACAGGACACAGAACATGTATACACATATGAAATTGAACAAGACATGTTTCCCCCTTGAAAAATTGAGTTTTCTAAGGGATGGTAAAGAAAAAATATGCATAAAAACAACTAAACTGTAGGGCAGAAACTACTATCAAAAGTACAATCAAGAGTATTCAGGAAATACAGGGTAGAGAAAAAGGTTTCTCACAGCTGAGGCCAAAGCCTCGATACTACCTTGTCAACTACCTTATTCTTGAAGAATCAGTTCAAATGACAACTCCCTGATGAAACCCTCATTAATAACAATTAACCTGATAATGAACCTGTGTAGAATTTCACTGAAGGTACCTTTATTATAGCACAATATAAAGAGTGTTTCCGTAACTTTTTGTTTTCCCATTAGTCTGAATACCTTAGGAACAAGAACTGGTACAGACCAGGTATTAGATATGCTGGGAGAGAGCATTAAGCTACAGAGTGTTTACGTAGTAAGCATAAACCATTTTCACAGGGCTTAGAAGGAAACTACGAAACCATGTATGCCTTCATATTCTCAAAGGTATATGACCTAAAAATAGTTAAGAACTAGACCACATATGAGTTAGAATGTCTAAAAGAAAATCCTTTTGCTATTTCCTTCAAACAACATGCACTTATTAGTATTTAGAATACAATATCCAAACAGTTTATTGTTCCCAGAAAAAAAGATTAAAATCTGTATTTGGACTTGCCTAGCATGTGTGAGGCCCTGGGTTTAATCCCTAGCACCACAAAAAATGTATTCTGACCATGTATCTTCTAATCCAGTATGTTCACTTTTAATAATTTTTATATAAAAATGTTAGTGATGATTTTTCAAACATTAAAAGAATTTGAAAATGAATGTATGTAACTCATGGCTAGCCCCTAATAAATATTTACTAAATCATCGGGCATGGTGCTGCATGCCTGTAATCCCAGCACTTAGGAGGCTGAAGCAGGATTGCCATGAGTTCGAGGCCAGCACAGGGTACATAGTGAGTTCAGGTACAGCTTGAACTGTATAGTGAGACTCTACCTCAAAAATAAATACTAAATCAAAATAAAGAGAATTCACATTCATTTTTAAAGCTAGGCTAAGAATCCTGTGAAGTAGCAGCTCTGAACTGTAGCAGTGCATAAAATTAATCACCATGGGTTTGTACTGTATGGTTCAGAAAGGCAAATACAGTATTAGTTTTCTAACTGGACACAATAGTGAGGTCTACCTTTCCATGTTAAAAAGTACTCGGCATATATTTCAAATTTTTAATTGGCTTAATGTAAGCTATCTTAAAAGCAGACTTAAATTTGGAGTCATGTAATTGCTACATCTGTGGCTGATGTATTAGGTTTTTAGTGTGATGAGCTAATAAATGCATTAGAAGTTTGCTTTCCTACATGGTGTCCATCACCTACTGTTTGTTTGTGGTCATATGTTATATGATTCAGTCTTGGTCAGTCAACCTGCAAACCAGGGGAGGGAGATGGAGGATGGCTTCTACAGTGCGTTCAAGACACATACCATCAGAGGAGGAGAAAGCTATTTGGCAAACATTTAAATACGTCATAAGAGAGACAGAAAGGAAAAGATTCAAAACCGAACGTTAATTATAAAACTAAGATAAATCCATAAAGAATTCAGAGAACTGTACAGATTCCTGGAGGAACTGATACCTGAATAGTTTGGGTGGGCAGACAGGAATCAGCCAGTCAGGGCAGAAGTAGGGAAGAGTATTAAAATATTGACAGCAAGACAATTTTCTTTACAGCTAGAGTGCCTCTGTCTGGAGATGGCTAAGACTGAGTCCCTTTCTGCCTCTGTAGTGTTACTAAATGGTCTTCAGTGTCACACGAAGAACTTGAGATTTTAACATAAATGCAAGTGGAGAATTCTTTAGGTATTTAAAAAATATTTCTCTGCCAGGTTGGAATAGAAGAGGGTAGAGGAGCAACAAAGAGAGCAATTGATTTCCTGGAGTAATTTACTTGAGGAAAAGAATGAGGGTGTGGGATCAAGCTGATAGTAAAGTAGGTCACACAGGGCTTTGACCAAATGCACAAGGACTATCAAGGAAAAGGAGGTGCTATCCCAAGACAAGGGTGCCTACTGTCCTAGTTTGGCAGAGGATGGTTCCAGTTTACACCTGTTCTTTTAGAGTTACTAAGGAGCTCTCCCTTTTACTCTCCTGACAGTCTCAGTTTGGATGACACATTATAGTAATCACCTTACCACTGACATTCAGCTGTCTGGCTGCTTACCAGGCAGACTGGTGCCTTCAGGTAAGATTAAGGAACAACAACAACAAAAAAGATTAAGGAACAAAGTCAGAGGAGCAGATGTGGAGGGAGGGGATAAATCAGGAATACAATGAGTTCTGTTTATACTTATTTGGTTTGAGGTGGAAGGTGATACGCTAAGATAAATGTGAGTATCAAGCTGGCCTCAGTGGTGCACACCTGTAATCCCACTACCCAGGGAGGCTGAGGCAGAAGGATCATTTGAACCTAGGAGTTTGGAGTCAGCCTGGGCAACACAGCAAGACCCCATCTTTTAAAACACACACACACAACAGTGTTTGCCCTATCAAAGTCTACCACATAAAATGGACTTAATGGACATTCACTTATTTCTATCAGCACATCACCTTTGTTTTCTTTCAGTCAACTTCAAACATACGCAAGATGAAAAGCATTTATCTAAAAAATTTATTTTGCCTACATGTTTCTGTCTTACTGCTCTAAGTTCTTGTATTATTATTTTTTACATTTGCTGATTGAGTTTAAAATCTGTTAGCTGGTTTTTTCCCTTTCATTCTACTTTCTTTTTCTTTCTAGTACTTGGGATTGAACCCAGGGCCTTCACGCTTATTTACATGGCCAATACTTTTTTTTCTGGGGTTTCACTAAGTTGCTAATGTGGCCTCACACTGTGGTTTGAACATCTTCTTGCCTTGACCTCCCAGAGTACGGGTATCACAGATGTGACCCGCCACACACAGTTTTATTCTACTTTAACAGGCTGTTAAAGACAGGAAGTCACTATTAAGATTGTTCAGTAGCTTTTGTTTTTTCTGGTAACAGGCAATTTGCAGGGATGCATGAAGAGTCAGCAGAGTTAATCAAATCTCTGATACTTTGTAGAACTAATACAATACAGACAATGCAGGAGGGACAGTCAACAAGCAGCAGCTAAGGTGCCTTAGGATGTTAAATAAGATCATGCTTAAAATTTCTACATTGGAAGAAAACAGTCTCTGTTTAGATAATAAATTAATACCAAGCCAACTCCCAGGAAGCAGTTAAGTGTTTTAAAATTATTTCAAAATATGTTAACTGGTTTCATTTATATTGCTAAATGATCTTAGATTGTTAAAAAGAAAGACTGGTGTTATCAGTTTCTTTTTTCTAAGAATCTTTTTGGTTTATGTCTTATATTCTGACTACAACAAAGATAGAGATACACAGTGTAAAAACTATTGCTATTAAAAAAAAAGCAGCAGCTAAGATATCATATAAAATGCTTAGTATGATTAAGCTCAAAATTTCTGTACTGAAAGAGGAAAGTATACTTAAATAATTCAGAAAGATTTCAGAACTGAAACCAAATTATTTTCATTAGACTCCAGTTAACTAAAAAAAGGGAAATGCTTCTGAAGCATTCTGGTTAATCAATTCCTTATAACAACCTCAATTACAGTACCTTATAATTTTTAATAAAATAACCTGCTGTTTTCTAGATTCTATAAAACAATGGGAGAAAGTCTTACATAGAAAGAAGGCCCAATATTAAAATAAAGTGTGACAGAAAAAATAAAATCCTATACCAGATCAGAATTCTCCAAAATGAATTCTTACATACTACAGAGCACCAAATTATGTTTTGCTTATTCATGAACCATACAGTTCAATTATATCTCAATAAAGCTATTTTAAAACACCCCGCTGTTGGGCTGGTGTACATTTGTTTAGCATGCACAGTTCCGGCTGTGATTCCTAGCCCTGCAAACAAAACACCCCACACCACTGCTAAGCCCCACTTTTGTTTACAACATATTAAGTATATTCACACTGTTACGGAACCATCACACTCCCATCCATTTTCAGAGCTTCTTCCATCTTGCAACACTGAAACTCTGTATCCATCAAACACTAACTCCCCATTCCTTCTTGCTCTTAACTTCTGGCAATCTGTAAACCTTAAGCTTTTAAGTGGTTAGAATAAAGTTAAAATTCTTACCAGATTATGTATAATATTTGTTAAGGTCCAAGCAACAGGAACACTGAAGAAAGGAATGCTGAGTAAGACAATATGAAGCAAGCCAACTCCCAACGCGTAGGTCAGCCACATACCCCGGCTGTTCATTACACGAGTATTTGGATTCACCTCGCTATGGGCAACCCCAACATTCATGTTTGCTCTGTAGGGAAGAAATGAAATGAGCATCGATACAGCTGGAAACCTAAATAACTCTAAAAAAAAGCTACCAGGATTATTTTTTCCTTGTTATTCTAAAATAGAACAGATACACCCTCCAAAATAAGATACTTGCAGATGCTGATGTAGAGGATAAAGAATCTTTAACATACGAATTTATGGAAAGAGTACTAGACCTGTTTTCATGGATCCCTTACCACAGTTTGTCTTCCAGCATGTTGGTTTTACTAAATAATGCTCAGGAGAACAAGCTGAAAAGAGAAAACTCTACCTTTTTTTTAACATCATGAGAACAAAATAAAAAGTAAGGAGTTAGCCAGACATAGTGGCGCAAAGTGGCACTTAGGAAGCTCAGCCAGGAGGACTGCTGAGAGTTTGAAGCCAGCTTGGGCTACACAGTGAGTTTAAGGCCAGCCTGAACTACATAGCCAGACCCTGGCTCAAAAACAAAACAAAACAAATCAAAAACAACAACAACAAAGCCAGGAGTTAAATATAAAAAAAAAAAAAACCCAGAAATGACCCAGCGAGCCAGTTGTGTAGCCAGACTCCTACAGCTACTGTACTGCTCTGTACATACAATGGTCAGAGTTCAAAGCACTCCGTTTTTGAATACTGAAACTTGAACATGCCTTGACAATGGGTAAAATTTACACAGTCAAGGGATAATACCTGTGTCTCATTTTTGCATCACAACTATGGTTAAAGTGGTGAATCTTGCTTTGGAATATTTCTCTATCGTCAACGCCCCTACAATTTTAGTTTTCTTTTTTTAAGGTTTTTCCTTGCCCCTTTTATGTTCAAGATGAACACCAAAGGAAGAACCTGTAATAGTTTCTCAGTCATTTTAATGATGATGCTTTTTTGAGTCCAAAAATTCCTTAAACAAAATCGAACTGTCCTGAAGAATATCTATCATCCCACAAAGGGGGCTCCAGGGGGCTAGATTACATCTGTACCAGCTCCCACTTGAAAATATATAAACATTTTCTATTACAGAGTTAGCTCAGAGAGAGGAATTTCTCAAAGCCTATCCAGCAAGTGTTTCCAGAGCAAAATGTACCTTTCGCTCTCCGAAGATCTCTGGAACAGACATCCAGGCTTACAAGGATCCAAGTTATACAGAGACAAAGTGCAAGTCTCTCCTAGATAAAGGTACCTAAATAAATACTTCTATAAACATCTATCGTTTATCACACTATTTTTAAATACTGCAGATTATACTAGGAATATTCCATCACGCAAGACATTTTTCCTGCTTTTCACAAGGTGGAGAAAAGGCTGGGGGAGGCCTAAACTTCACATCTCAGGAGAGAGGGGAAGGGGTCATTAAAAAAAAAAAAAAAAAAGGACGTGCTGTACGTGTACCAGCTTCTCCCTAAGAATGTAATCACTATGAACTTGCAAACACATATTAATAAAAATAAAAAAGAAAACAGATTTACATCTCCGGGGCGGGGCAGGGCGGAGCCGGCGTGGCAGCGATGTTACCCGACGTGGAGACCCCTTCCCCGCAGGTCGGGGAACAAAGGCTCGGAGACCCGGGGGAGGGTGTGGGCGCTACACCGACCCCTTCGAGGACCCTCCCACCCCCACCAGTCACAGAGTCCCCGGAAGCCTCCGGGCTCCTGGCGACCCCCAGCCGCCCCTTCGGGGTGGAAACATACCGCAGGCGCCGCGGCCTCGCGCCGAGGACCCAATGGGGCTGCGAGCGTCCGGGCCGCGTGGCCCGCAGCGGCCCGCGGGGGCAGCCGCAGTCCTCTTCTCCCCTCGGCCCACACTGATCCCTCGAAGCCCACAGCCCCGGCTGCACTCGTGTCCACCTACCTGCCGCTCGCTCCAGGCGGCCGGCGCGACGCAGGACAGGCCGGCGGCGATAGCGTCTTATCCTCAGGGTCTGCTCCGGCCGTGCGCTGCGGCCGGAAGCCGTCAGGCCCGCCTCTCTGCCAGGGGATTGGCTACTAGCAAGGTCAATCCCGCCTCTTCCCGAGGGGCGGGATCACGGGCCACGACGGGTCCCGCCCTGCGCACGCGCGCTGCGGCGAGTGAGACGTCGCGCGGAGCCGGGCTGGGGGTTTGGGTGGGACGCTGGCAGCTCCCCGCTGGTGCATAGTAAGTGCCTACCCCGCACGAGCTGGAAGGTAGTGTGGTGTGGCTCCAAGGCGTTCGTTCCTGCACCGTCCTAGGTTTGAGGGCCCCGCTCCTCCTGGACTCGCGCCTGCCGGAGCCCGGGCCCGCGGCCGCGGTGGGCGCCTCCCCCGGGGCGGGAGCGGGCGGAGAGGAGGGGCCGAGTCCTGGCTTGGATTTTTTTGCAGCCCATTTCGCAGACTCTTTGGGGCCCAAGTTTTAAAAGAAAGTTGTCTTCCTGTAGGCAGATGTAATCACAACAACCGTAACTTGATTTGCGAGTGAGCCTGGCGTTGTTACAGTGTGGTATGCAGTGGCCCACAAGGGGTACCAGTAAACTCATCCTTTAGTCACTGGATACAGGCGCCAGTACATCCCGAGGACACGTGGATACCAAAGACTGATATTGTTTGAGGACGGAGAGGAAAAGATTAGATTTTTCTGAACATCTTTTAAATCAAATTACCTTTGCCTTGGCAGTACATAGTTTTTTTTCTTGAAATAACTTTCCAAAACATTTCAATTGATTTAAGAGAATGTTGGCTCAGTATGTGTAAATATGTTGTATTGCTGTTGTGTTAGATGTAGTCTGCTCTTTAAATTATTTCTTTGTTTTCTTCCTATAAAAAAAAAAATCATGTGAGTTCTCTGATCTCTACTTCCTTTTTCAGGTACACCAGGTATCCTTAATTGACATAGCTTGTCATTAGCATGCTCTGGAGTATTCCACTTTACCCCTCAGCAAATATGGAAGAATGACTGTCCCGACATTTCTCGGACATTGCACTGTGAACTTGTAAGCCTGGCATCAACCCTCCAGTTTTCAAGTACATATTTGGTACATATGCAATAGGATGGTACATTCCAGGGATACTGTCTGTGGTTAACATAAAATCTCTGTCCTCAGAGCACTCTGATGCAGGAGAGAAGGACAAATAGAATAACCTGTGGTGGGTTTGGATCAAAAATAAGGAGAAGGTGCTATGAGAGTGCAGAGCCTGGAATACCTAATCTGTTACGGACATGGAGTATGTATGTGGGGTGAGGGGATTGTAAGAGGGAAGAAAGTCTTCTTTCAGGAGGTGATACTGGAACAAAATCTGGAGGGAAGGTCAGAAGTCATCCTAGAAGGGAATGGTGTGAGCTAAGTAAGGGGAATGGTGGTATGAAATTAGAAAGGTGGGTAGAATCCAGTTGTTAAGGAGTTTGGACTTGACCTAGTTAGCAGTTGGAAACTTTATAAAAATTTTACATAGGGTAGCAATATGGTGAAATTTTGAAAATATCTTACAGGTGGTTGAAGTCAGAGTAAAAATGTCAATTCGCTGGCTGTTGCTGTAGTTCAGAGGAGAAATTTTAAGAGGCTGAACAGAATCCATACTGAGAATATAGAATTGGTTTGAGAAGTATTTAGAAGTAGGATAGAAAAGACTGGATCCTAGGCTATGGAGGGTGACAGTTTCCCTGATGTTGCCAAGGTTTGCTTTGAGTGCCTGTGTAGAACATATTCAGGGGTTATAGTGTCTGATGTTGGAAAAGGTTGCCAAGCTTTTAAATCCCATTTGTGATAGAGGAATTATAGTATACATGGGGATTTTGTGAGGATTAAGAGAGATAAGGCGTATAAAGTTTTTACCTTAGCTGTTTGTGTAGTGTCAAGAGATACAGGAAGAAAGACAATTAGAGAAAGATTCTGACATCAGTTCGGAGCATACTAAGTTTAGGTTGCCTCCAAGTACAGTAACGCAACGGAGTCTAGAAAAAAGTTGTTAGGAGGTACAGGTGGGCTAAGGATGATGTGGAAACAGGTTTAAGGTTAGAATATATAAAGGGAAGGAGTTAAGGCAATAGTGACTTGTTGGAAAGAAGGACACGCTTTAATGTTTATATTGGCACAAGAAAGATGTCAATAATATTATTTTTAGTGTCTCTTCATTTAGTACGTGTGAGGTGCTCAAGGTGATTAAAGTGCTGTGATTGTTCCTTGAGGCATCCGGAGATGCCTCAATATTTAATTCTTTGCACTCTAAAGTTATACACTTCAGGACTAGTACGTGATAAGCATCCCATGAATCCTGTGAGCCACACACTAGGAGTTTAGGGAGGGAAGGATCATTCCAATTGGGTGATCAGAAATGATTGTGTTGCAGATAATACTGGAACTGGCTTCAGAATGACATGTAGCATCGCACTAGGAGAAACTGTGGAGTACAAGTATGTAGGAATTGCTGACAGAGGAATGAAAGTTTTTAACCTTGATGACTAATTATATGCTCTTAAGAGAAATAGCAAAGTGAAGTGGAACATGGGGGAAGGCCATATGATGAGCTGTGTTTCACAGATATTTATTTCGGTGGCACTGATTGTTAGAAATGCTTATCTTCACTTGAAGAGAGATATCACTTCTAGGGATATAGGTTTTGGTTTGGGTCTTGAGATACCTAAAGATAGGGAGGGATTGAGAAATGCTGACATTTCTAGGAAGAGAGTGAAGAAAATACAAAGTGGTCAAGAAGTACCCATGGAAATATTCTTGAGAATTAGGTAATATTAGCATCACACGTTTCAAGGAGGCCAAGGAGCGTGAGTCTTGAGGAAAGGATGTAGTGACTTAAGAGATCATCAGTGAACATGAAGAAAATCCTAACAGTGGTTGAAGTTATAGCCATTTGCAAGAGTTACAGAAATAAGTTTGTGATAGGGAATTGGTGACACTGAATACAGGCTATTTACTCAACTTTGGCTTCATAAGGAAAGTGAAGCTTGGCATGGTGGCACATTCCTGTAATAGCAGCACTTTGGGAGGCTGAGGCAAGAGAATCACATGTTCAAGCCCAGCCTCAGCAAGTTAGACCCTGGGCGTAGCATTGGACAGAGGCTCTGTGTTGAGTCCCTGGGAGCACATAAAACAACAACAAAAACAGAAAAGAGAAAGAAGATAACTGCTGGCATAACAGAGTTGAAGGAAGGATTTTTTGTTTTTACTTTCAGTGCCAAGATGCTTGTGGGGAAACTCACTGAAGGAAATTAGGTGAAAGTGTAAGTAGTTGAAAATGTTAGTGCCGTAGCCTTTTCGGGCTGCTATAACAAAATACCATTTAGGTAGTCTGTAAACAACAGAAACCTTTTTCACAGGTCTGGAGGCTAGAAATCTGGCATCGAGGCAGATTTAGCATAGATGGTACCGGCTCCTTGTGTGCTTACCTGATGAAGGGGAGAAGGCAGCTCTCTGGTAGCTCTTAACAAGGGCACTGATCTAGTCATGCAGACTTCACCCTCATGACTGGGCCCCATCTCCTAATTCCATAACCCTGCGCGTTCAGGATTTATGCATGAATTTTGGAAGGGCGTAACATTCCAACCATCACACTTCATTAGGAGAGAAGAGACATTGACCTGGCACTGAAGGAAGAAGAGTGTGGGTAGAGACCCAGACATCTTATGAAACCAGAGGACATGGTGGGATGGGATAGGCAAGGCATGAAAGAGGTCCTGCTATGAATTGCCACAAGCTCAGTAAACTAAAAGATCGAGGAAGATTGGGGTGAAATTAGGGATTAAAAGAAAGGGAAAAGGTGATTTGGGAATAAATGGTGTCAGAATAAGTCAAAGGTGGTAAGAGCAAGCAGACTGCCCAGAACAAGTAAAGGTTGAGATGAGGCTAGGTTTTTAACCCATAGCTTTGTTCATCAATATTTTTCTTAGATTCTTGAGATTCTCAAACTAATGTAGAGTACTGTACCTGAATCCCAGCCTAATAGCTCAGCCCCTTTATGGGTAGAGGCTGAACTCAGTTTAGTCCAAGTATCCTGGGGTCTTTTAGCATTTATATGCCAAGCACTATACATTTTTAAAAAATATATATTACTTTATTTCTAACTTTGACCATATGATACATTATTTTCCCCATTTTGTACATTAGGTGATTGTGTTTTAGAGAGTTTTAATTTCCTCAGTGTTGTGTTGCCAATACCAGATCTAGAGTAAAACCAAAGTACTTAATTCAGAGCCTGTGTTTTTAACCACTACTCTGGCACTCCAGTAGAACTGTAACTATCATAAGCTACATTATCCGAAATTTTCTAATAGTCACATTAAAAAGGAAAAAAGGCAAAATTAATTTTAATACATAGTATGTATGTCTTAGTTACTTTCTTGTCACTGAGACACAATACCTGATACCTGTAAGTGAAAGGAGGAAAGTTTATTCTAGCTCACAGTTTGTAGAGGTTTCAGTCCGCAGTTGGTTGTCTTCACTGCAGAGGGACGTGGCAGAGTAGACACAGCTCATGGCATGGCAGGCAGGAGTGAAAGGGAGAAGGGAGGCAGTTAGACCCTTCCAAGCCCTGCCCCCAGTGACTTGCTTCCCACCTGGCTTCACCTCCCAGCATCACACTTAGCTATAAATTCATCAGTAGACTGATCCGCCACTGAGTATCACACCCTTGCGATCCAGTCATTTCCCTAAAGTCCCATCTAGGAGCTGATGAGGCTCTGGGGTGCATCTAGATATAGACCATAGCAATGTAGTTTAATATTTCTAAAATAGCACTTTATCCTATATATAATCATGGAAAACTTAATCAGATTTTATTTTATGGTGAATTTGAAATCTCATGTGTATTAGCACATCTCAGTTTGGAGTAGCCACGTTTGAAGGGCTCAATATCTACGTGTGGCCAGTGACTGAAATTACGCAGTACAGGAGCTGTACACCTTGAGACCTGAGGCCCTAGTGTGAAGTTTCAGAAAAGTGACGTTGTCTTTCGTTTGTGACAGTGCTAATTTGTATGAATGTTAGGGCAGTGGAGAGCCTAACTGTCTACCCTTTCTCTGATGCTGCCAAGTCTGGAGAGCCATAAAAGACCAAGAGGGAGTTATTTACAGCTACTCACCTTAAAACTACATGTGCCAGAACTAAGTCAAATACATGCATTAATTAGAGGGTAAGTGTTAATAGCAAAAAAGAATTACCAGCAATCCTTTACATAATTATCTCTTATCATAGTACTATACATTTCTAAAAGTCTTTACCTTTTATAGAACATTTTTTATGAGCTTTACTTGATTGTTATGATAAGCCAGTAAGGCATTATCCTTTTTTACAGATGATGAATAGTTTTTACCAAGGGATTTAAGTGATTTGCTTCAGTTTACATTTAATAAAGATGAAGCCCAAGACTTATTTCTTAGCCTCTGGTCTGTTTTTCTGCTGTGCCAGTTGGCTTTGCCTTATGTATAGCCAAATATGGTTATATAATGAATTGTGACCATATGACACCCTCGGAAGCCAGTGTGTTGCCTCTTCCCAGAAGTACCTCCTTTGAAGTTTTATGTCCTCTAGTGCCTATACTCCATTTCTTGCTCAATTACTGTTTGCATGACTGTTTGTCTTCAGTTGCCTGAGGAAGAATCCTAAGCTGACCTTTTCTTTGCACTCTTTTGTTCGGAACTATATTCCACAGGTTCAAATCATCATTTAAGCATGTAACTAGTCATGTTAAATTAAGGGAGTGGAAGGGTGCCCACCCCGTTGTTTGGTCTAGAAAATCTTAACTTTTTAGGAATTGCATGTTGTAAAGCTAGAGTTTAATTTCCTAAAGTCTTTTCTGAAATTAGGCGTTTTGCAGAACATGCAAAGCCCCTTCCCTGAATGTTTTAAATATGGAATTTCCTTATGAGATTTTTGTTTTGTTTTGTTTTTCGATTACTTGATCAAAGGGTTTTATAGCTGAGACAGTTACTGGTAGAGAGATTTGTACCTTCATATTGGATCCGCATATTAAGGACCTCAGATGTCAGCACAGAGATTTGAGATTTATCTTTTCAACTTTGGGGGATCACGTGATTAGAATGACATTTTAAGCAGAGTAATGTGGAGGGCAGTTAATCTCACATGGCTGGGCTCTCACTAGTTCACATTAACAGTAACCCTATAGCCTAGGGAGCCTAACTCCAAAAGAGCTCAGTGAATTAAAAAGACGTCTTGACTCTTAACATGGATAACTAATGACGTTGAAGTGAAACTGTTGTTAAGTCACAGGACTGACCACATCGCAAGATGGCAGCACTATCTAGTCGTTTCCAGCCAGGCAGATCATCTGTTATATTCGTTAGAGCACAGTTCTCATTCTTCAGGTATTAGCATAGTGTGATTCATAACTAAATGTTTGTTTATAAGACTTTTTATAGGGCTGCAGATAGAACCCTGGGCCTTGCACATTGTAGGCAAACATCCTACCACTGAGGCACATCATAGTCCAATGTTTTGTTTATAAGAAATATTTTTAGAACACATTTGTCTCCCTGATTTCAGTATTTACTTGCCTTCAGCAATCTAATAATCTGTTAGGAGTTTGGATCAGCACATACTTGTACAGATATTTAAAGAAATGCATTTAAGATAAAATCTCTACTTTAGAAGTACCTTGCCCCATTAGTCACTCACTTTTTTTGTTTTAAACCTCTGTTGGCCTAAAAGAACAAAACAAGAGTGATTCTCAAAAGAATAGTATTTACTTGGGCATAGCATTATTCTGGGCAGTGCCAAGCCTTGCATTGGGGATATACAGGCCATAGTAAACTGGGTATACTCAAAGAAGTTAAGGGAGGGAGATGTTTTTAAAGACAAAATTGAGGATTACATGAGATACTTTAAAACAGTAATCCATGGTGATATTGTTAACAGTCGTGTCAGGCCAAGGTTGAACAACAGTTACTGGGCAAAGGTCCTCATCAGGACTTCTTGTGTAACGTTGCAGTGGCCTCTGTACAAGCTTGTGGTTTTCATGAAGTATTTTGTGATAGTTGTTATAAGGCATTCTCATGTATAATAAGGCTTCTTCCTTCATAACCTCTTGGTTTTATTTACTTGTTTTTGGTAGGTTAACACAAACAACTCTGTTTTGATCGTTAATAATAATGACAACTTTTACATAGTACTTCCTTTTCATGATTTAGAGGATTAAATGTGATCCCATATATAATGTGCTTAGTATGATGTCCAGTATGAAGTCTTAGTACGACACAATGCGTTTAATAAGTAGTAATTGCTGTCCTTGTTGTAATCGTCATTTTAACCAATAGGCATGGCGACCAATGGTCCAAAGCCACGGAGGCCAGTTAGGAAATTGTGTAGTGTTGGGAGCTTGAACTGTTGCTGGGGGGGATGATAGAAAGGAAGATCTGGGACGAGGAGTGTGCGCCCACGTTCCTGGGTTTGATCTTCAGCACCCCTCCCGCCACAAAAAAGGAAGGACTAAATGGCAGGACACCAGAGAAGGAGATGGTGGGATTTAGGAGCTGATCAAGGTTGAGTCTGAGTAAAGGGACTGTTGTGACTGGGATGCCTGAGTCTGAGCTGGTGATCTCAGCAGGCAGCCAGAAATACCAGATTGGAGTTTAGTAGAAAAGTTAGACTGTAGGAACAGTTATAGTCACACAAAAACCCTGGCAGAAATTTAGCGTGAATGTTTTGCACATGCTTTAGTCCTTTCTACTTATAAGAGGTAATTAAATTACATACCAAGTAGAGGAAGTGTTGAGTGACTTAACCTGTATTAAGTCTTAAGTTCTGCCTCTTAATAACTGGATGACCTTGGACAAGTTTTCTTCAGTAGTCTGATGAAAGGGCATGATAGCAGCATCTCTTCCAAAGGATATTCGTAAGAAATAATACTGTATATGCTTAAACTAGAGCCTGGCATACAGGAAGGCTCAATAAATGTAAGCTGTTACTGTTATTATTAGTATATCACTATTATTGCTCTCTGTTCTATTGGAAATGTTTAACGGTTCTTTTATAAATCACATTTTTATCTTTTAGATACTCTGCTAAAAGCTAGAATGAAACAATTGCCTGCAGCAACAGTTTGCCTTCTTTCAAGTTCTCAGATAATCACTTCTGTGGTCAGTGTTGTCAAAGAGCTGGTTGAAAACGCTTTGGATGCTGGTGCCACAAGCGTAGATGTGAAGCTGGTGAGTGTCCTGGAGAAGCCGAATACCGTTAATGCAGAAAAAAGGGACCTCACAGATGTTTTCTTCTTTCTTCTACTATGTCTCTTTTCTTTCTGTGTACTGGTAAATTATTCTTAGGACATTAGACCTTTTGTCTTAAGAACAAATTCTTAAAATTAAATTTTAATTTAAATTGACAGTTTGGTGACCCTAAAGGACATTATAAAAAGAACACATGTACTTTAGGCCTTCATCACTTAAAACATTAATGTATTTTGTAGTATTTGCTCTTAGTTATTTGTATTTCTTATATATTCCTTTTTGCATTTTATTTTTCCTACCTAGTCTTGTTTCAGAACCACTCATAGTTTTCAAATTTTTAAGTGCTGTGTGTTAAATCATGGAATTAATGTGACTCACAGCACTCATTATGATTTGTTGTAATTAATTTGCATGTGCTTTTCCACTGTTACAAACTGTAAACTCATAGAGGTAAGCTCTATATTTTATTCATTTTTACATCCTTTGTACCCGGCCCTTACCTGGTACATGGTAGGAAAGTGTGTAAATTTGCGTGAATGTAAGAATATATTTATTAAAATATAATTATCACTTTTGTGCATGGTGGCACATGTCTATAATCCCAGTACTCTGAGAGGATGAGGCAGCTCAAGCTCAGCCCGGGCAATTTAGTGAGGTCCTGCCTCAAAAGAAAAAAAAAGAAAAAAAAAAGAAAATTAAAGAACTGGGGCTGTAGTTCAGTGTGAAGGCCCTGGGTTCAATCACCAATACCACAAAAAAAATCTGATTTTCAGATGGTTACATTATTTGTGATATTATGTGATTGGGAATAATGCTAACAGGAATATTTTTGTAGGAAAGGTATCTAACCTTTTCCTATCACATTAGCTTGTAAGATGTAGCTATAAAATAAGCCACTTCTAATAAAAACTATATACTAACTACTAGTAGTGATTACCCATTTTGCAAATAACTAGAGTTCTGAAAATTTGTTCCAGATCACGTATTTATTAAATAGTGGAGCTGAGATTAGAATCTGTCTTTGTGTGGTTATTACAGTGTTGAGGTACAACAGATTAACTTACAGGTTGGACATTTACCAGGTTCCACTCATGAAACTTCAAATTCTAAGTGAGGCTTGAGAATTGGCATTTCTAACACGTGTGTAGTTGATGCTGAAGCTGCTATACCAGGGAACACATTTTTGAGCTGCTCTTCTATACCGTATCAAACCTGTATTGTATTTTTAAGAATATAAGATTTATAAACATGAGAAGAAGATTGTATTAAATCTAAAGAAAGACAGTTTTTCTTAGGTGTTTCATGTAATCAGTTCAATCTGATTAGAGTACAATTGATAATCAGAAAGGATTATGTCATTGTATTGGATGGATTTAAGAATCTTAGGGAGACAAACATCTTGTTCTTTTTTATTTTTACTTTTATTGTTTATTTCTTATCATGTATGGCTTAATTTTAAACATCTCTGGAAGAAAATTTAAAATACTGTTAACAAGCCAACCTAAGTACTTATAAAAAATATATTAAGTGCAACCTAACTATGTATATTACTCTCTTGATATGTAGCAGTATCTACTTTATAGAATTTTAAATTAAACAATTCAAAGTGGGCCTGGTGGTGAAGGCCTGTAATGCCAGTACTATGGGAGGCTGAGACAGGAAGTTGAAAGTTCAAGCCCAATCTGGGCCACTTGGTGAAACCTTGTTGCAAAATAAAAAATTTTAGGGGTTGAGGATTTAGCTCAGTGGTTAGAGTGCTTGCGTAGCAAGCACAAGTCCCTGAGTTGGATCCCTGACACCAAAACAAACAAAAAAAAAAAACTTTTTAAAAAATGTTAAAAGGGTTGGGCATATAGGTGAGTATGAAAGCCCAACTGCACCACATAAATAATTCAGCTGGGCTGCATTACATGATAAGATCTGTTTTATTATGATTTTGTACAATAGTAGCTATCCTCATTAGGTATGTTTTCATAATTAAATGTGTAGATAGTATTTTAAACATTCAAAAACATCGGTTATTTTACTCAGATGTCTGCAGTCTTTATTTATGTGTGAGTTTTGTATTTCTCTAATTTCTGTAATATAAAATGAATCAGACTGTTTCCCACATGTCAGCTTAATTTTAGATTAAGAGATGAGGGACCAATTCTTACGTTCTCCCTCCAATGTCTTGTGTATATAACTTATCTAAAAATCTATGTATGCAGTATTATGTAATTCTAGGTTATTAAAAAGATGTGATACCATTTTATAATATCAAGTGAACATAATGCTGGGAAAATTTTTTTTCTCCTTTGTTATTGCACCTGTGGCCGTATATGTAAAACTTTCTGGAGTCAGAATTTGGCTACCGAGTTTAGAGTATTCCTAGAAAGTGTGATCATTGTAGAAATTTAGATTTTGTCATCATATACATATAATTTAATATTATGATTTATAAGTAAGGTATAAATTTTTTTTTCAATTTTCAAATTAAAAACTTCCTGAGGTTGCCAAATTAGGTATGTTTTCTCAGGAATTTTCCGTGGTGATATTTGCAGAAAGAAATTTAGAAAGTTATAATGTTCTAAGTACTTAAACTTTTTTAAAAATTTTGAAACAGTGTCTCTCTAACTTCCTACGTTGCCTAAGCTGGGCTTGAATTTGGTGATCCTCCTGCCACGGCCTCCCAGAATTTTGGGATTATAGGCATGTATTACTATGGTTGGCTAATTTAAAGTTTTTTATGAAAATAAGGGAGAAAATCAGTTCAAATAATGATAGTTGCTGTACCCTTGGTGGGTAGAAGAGACACTGTTTTATTTGGGGGATTATATATAAAGAGTGTGTGTGTATGTGTGTATGTCAGAAGAATTGAGAATGAAACAACTAAAACAATCCTTATGATCAGACTGACTTCCTTATTTAGACCTGAGTCCAGAGAAAACCAGGAAATTGCTCATTGTACCTTGACTAGGAATTAGTGGAGCCAAAAGAATTTGAATTCTGGTTTCCATCATATTATCCCTCCATGGAAGGTAAATAAATGACCAGAGTGTTTCATTCGTGTTTCTGTTTCTAAATGTGATCATAGTTTACTGTTTTTATATACTGAAAGTATTTCTAACTCTTTATAGGAGAACTATGGATTTGATAAAATTGAGGTCCGTGACAACGGCGAAGGTATCAAGGCTGTGGATGCCCCTGTGATGGCAGTGAAATACTACACCTCCAAAATCAACAGTCACGAAGATCTTGAAAACTTGAGCACCTATGGCTTTCGAGGGGAAGCACTGGGGTCGATTTGTTGTGTAGCTGAGGTAAGGTAATTGGTAATGGCTTCTTTAGTGATCTCATAATCACAGAATATTAGAATTAAGAGAAAAGTAATCTAGTATTTGGTAAAGTATGTTTTCAAATTTTAAAAAAGTTAGGGTAAAGTATGCTTATAAAATTTACCATTTCTACCATTTTTAGGTGTGCAATGGAGGACACTCACATTTTGTACCTCTAGCAACACTGTACATCTTCAGAACTTTCTCGTCGTTCCAAACTAAAACTCACTATCCACCAAACAGCAGCTTCCCATTCCATTCCTCCTCATACATCCTCTAGTAACCACTGTTGTACTTTGCGTCTCTTTGAATTGTCTGTTTGACATATGTCATATAAGTGGAACCACACAGTATTTGTCCTTTTGTTTCTGGCCTATTTCACTTGGCAAAATGTCGTTAAGTTTTGTGCATGTTGTTGTAACACTATCAGAATTTCATTCATTTATGTACGTATTTGTCTGTTTTATTTATGTATTTTTGCAGTACTTAAGATTGAATCTAGTGCCTTTACACTGAGCAGCTTCCCCACCCTCCTTTAAATTATTTTTGAGACAGGTATCACTAGTTTGTTAACAGTTAACAGCTTGGGCTGGGCTCAGAATTGGCAGTCCTGCCTTGGCCTTCTAGGGTGCTTGGAATACAGGTGTGTGCCACAATGCCTGGCTTCCTTTTCAAGGCCAAGTAATATGACATTATATGTATATACCACATTTTGTTTATCCATGGTACTTCTACCTTTGGGCTCTGTGAATAATATTGCTGTGAACATGGGTGTATAAATATGTCTTCAAATCTTTGAGTTCACATCTTTTGAGTGTATACCAGAAGTGAACTTGCTGTGTTGTATGGTAATTCTGTTTTTAATTTTTTTGAGGACCTACAGCTTTTATTTTGCAGTATAGAAGAGAATGTAGTTGAGTGACCCATTGGAATGGAAAAGAAATATATTTGAAAATGTAAACATATTTAACTGTAATACTTCTCAACCTTTACTAAAGTGCATTTTGAATCTCTAAGGTAGTAGTTTATAATAGATACATTTCCCTGCACCTGCTAGATCATGAAACCCTTTTACTGAGAAGCATCTAACTGTTTTGTTCTGTGGAACACAGTGTGGAAATACCACTCTCTGGTCATTACATGTAATGACTTAACTTGCCCTAATCATAGATATTTAGGGTCAGATTAGGTCCAGAACTTTACTCTTCTGACTGCTAGGTAGGTGTTTGTAATGTGTGTAAAGCACCTGGTTTGGTGCCAGCACTTAATTGTTTGTTCGGTTTTTTTGTTTGTTTGTTTGTTTTTTGGGTATTTTTTGGTTTTTTTGGTCTCTAATTCAGACAAGATCTTGGCTTTGAACTTGCTATGTAGTCCAGGATTTTCTGGAACTTGCAGCACTCCTCCTCCTTCAACCTCCCTGGATGTGACAGTATTACAGGCAAGTGCCACCACACCAGGATTACACTCATTTGTCTTATAGCAATTATAACACACTGCCTCTGCCTTAGATTTTATAACTAGTGTTTGCCAAAGCCCATCTAAAACCTCGTTTTCTTCATTTTCATGTATCTCAGCTGTGGGTTTTTTTGTTTTTTTTTTTAACTCAGCTGTGTTTGAGTACATGACTTACTAATTCCTTTGTACTATACTCTTACTCTGTGGGTGTTGGGATCTGTTTTATCATGCGACAGTATCTGTACTAGCAAGGGTAATAGGAAAGTGTGGGGGTCTCTTTTGTTACTGAAGTTTGCCCATTGGCCATGTAATACTTTATTTGTGCTTAGCCTGAAAGACCCTGTATAGGTGGTAATGGTCAAGTGCAATAAGTGGTAGCGTTTTCCCTGTTATATAGGAAAAGTGCCATGGATATGAGATGTCGTTGCTATCTTCTCTTCTCATCTTTGAACATCTATTTAGAAGCCTGATAGTTTTAGCTTTGGTGTGTTCTCCAGACCCATCGTGGTCTTCTGAACACAGCGCCTTAGACCACTCGGCCATCCTGATACTCATCGTGATCTTCTTTGTCCTTCTGCCCTTAAAGTGGTAGAATAGTGTAGGTTTTCTCCAGTTTTATTAGTAGGATCCTAGCTAGGTACTCATTACTTTTTGACATTAGGGCTCTATATGATATTGTCCCTAGTAGGCCAGAAACGTTGCAGGGGTGGTAAAGTTTAAGTGGGAGATTTTGCTGCCGGAGCATAGAGGACTGGGCCCCTTGCTTGTTGGCATCTAGATAGTCAGACCTCATGAAATGAGGAAGTGCACTCTTAAAACCTCTACCCGGGGGTTGGGGCTTTAGCTCAAGTGGTAGAGTGCTTGGCTAGCAAGCGCAAGGCCCTGAGTTCAATCCCCAGGGCGCGCACACACACACGCGCGCGCGCACAAACCTGTACCCAAAATCTAACACACCACGTACTTCTCTGTCATCCTAGCACTTGCTTTGTAGTTCACTGAGCCTCTGGATAGATTTTGGAGGACTGGAAGGTACAATCGAGCATTACCTGTCAAATTCTTCTAGAGAATGTGTATGGGGAACCTACAGCTTTGAATCATACAAAAAATCTGTTTGAAGTAGTGTGGGATTTGTACCAGGGAACCTCTGAACCTCCCAGTAGTAGTACTGTTGTTTGAGCTCTCATTGGCTATTTTAGAACATAAATACATGAATTTTTTAGCTGTTGTCCAAACTGGCAGATAGCCTTTAAAATTTATTTTGGTATTGTCAGAAGAGGTACAATTTGGCGTATCTATATCTTCTACAAGATATGTATAACCTTTCAGAGCTGAAATTGGTCATAATCACTTTGGCCTGCTAGATGGCAGCAGCATACTTAATCTTTATAAATATGTGTTACAGGAGGCATGTGATTTACCCAAAATCACATTGTTCTGATTTTAGAGGGCAGTTTTGCATTTGTCTTTGGTCACTATCTTGTTTATGTGTTTCCTTAAGTCCACTTGATGTTCACATTTGTCATTTTGTCTTTTTTTTGAGGCATTCAAGTGGCCTTGAGTACAAATAGAATAATTTTGTTCATCAGAATTCCAAAGGAATTGTCAAAGTATCACAGTAATAGAAAATCATATACTTCATAAGCCACTAAAGTTTGCAGTTTATGCATTGTAGTACCAAGTGTTTGTTTTTCCTTAGAGTATTAACAGAAGAGTTTATGGAGTCTCCTATCTTACAAATCTTTGGGAAACCACATATGTATGAGTTTGTGTGTGAGCTTACACACAACCACATGTAGCACAGTAGAAATACGTATATTCATTCCACATGGAGATGAAGACCAGCACCCAGAAGCTTCTCCCATATCTCTGCCCATTCAGTACTCCCCAGATATAACCCCTTCTGGTCTCTGTCAGCACAGACTAGTTCTGCCTGTTAAACTCAATACTTAATCTATAAAGGTAGTATTAGTTACCTGGGATAAAATACCTGACATATAGAACTTAAGGGGAAAAGGTTTAATTGGCTCATAGTTTCAAAGGTTTCGGTCCATGGTTGCCTGGCTCCAAGGCAGAAGCATGACAGCAGAGGAAATACGGTGGCAGAGGATGGCAGCTAGGAAGCAGAGTGGAGGAAGAGAGCCAGAGAGAAAGGGAGGGCTGGGAACTAGCCTGTCCCCTTCAGGCCCTGCCCCCTGACCTGCTTCCTTTGAACTGTGCCCTTCCTACAGTGTTCCAGCTCTGAACTCATCCGTGGCCAAGTCTGTGGATGAAGTCAGTGCCCTCCTAATCTAATCACCTTCCCAAAGCCCTGCCTCTGAACACATGAGCCTTTGGGGAGACAGATTCACCAAAACCATACAGCATGTATTATTTTGTCACAAGAATTTTTGACAATGATTTATGTTTGTATCTAAAAGTTAGTGGTGGCACAGAGCTATAATCCCAGCACTCTGGGAGGACTGCAAATTTGAACACAGCCCAGGGAACTTAGTGACGTAGTGAGACTTTGTCTCATATTAAAAAGTGCTGGGAATGTAGCTCAGTGTGAAGGCCCTGGATTCATTCCCCGCTGCTGTAAAAAGAAAAAAAATGAAAGAGCTGGAAGGGACTCTTGTAGTAGTAATGCACCTTAGTACACTGCTCAGATTCCCCACTGTAGGACTGGGGCTGCCAAGAGCCTTGGTGACTGCGTGCATGCAGCTGAGTTTCCCTTCCTTTGACTGGATAGAGCTGCGTAAGCCCAGTTGTGCGGGGCAGCTGGTGTCCAAAGGCTGATCAACGAGGGCTTGGTAAGGCCGGGTCCCAGTTTAGGATGGTTCTCTGCCCTGCAGCAAGTTTCTTGTTTACTCGTCTGTGTCTCAGAGTCCACTTCAGGGCTCAGCCTCCCCACGGTGCAGAGCTGTGGCTCACTCTGAGTATTACTGGTGAGGAAACCGGGGCCTCTTGAAACCAAACGCAAATCGTCTTCTCCCAACTTCAAAAGAGTCTCTAATAATGATCCAGCTGGTACATTATTGTCTCCTGCGTACAGGGTGCTGGGCGAGGTAGTTTATTTCAGAGGAATTATGCACCGTGAAGTAAATGGAATATGAAAACTGTGGCCTATTCAGAGACAGTGTGCCTGTGGCAATCCAAGAATTCAGTTTCAATTTCATTTCTCTCGGTACCGAGATTTTCACTATATTGCTTTCTTATTAGCATGGTTAAATGGTTTGAAAGTTTAAAAATACCTTCATGTTAACAAATATTCCCAGGCTTTCAGTGATAAGCTCAATACATAAGTTGTCAGAATCAAATTAAATATGGGAGGACTCTGAATAGTATTTCAGAAATACAGAAAGCATCATGTTTGTTAAAGTCAGTTACATTTAAAAATATGATCATGTGCTGTGTAATAACCATTCAGTCTGTGGACTGCAGCTGTGGCAGTCACCCCGTAAGTTTGTAATGGAGGTGAGAAATGCCTGTTGCCTCGTAACAGTGAAGCCATCGGTGTGCAGTGCACTGCTCAGTTGTTTGTGTTGACGCTGGTGTAAACAAACCAGCACTGACAGTCATGAGCGTGTAACACGATTATGTATGGCAGCCAGTACTTTAGAATAGCAACGAATGACTGCTACTGGCTTAGGTATTTACTATTTTCAGTAATTTCTAGTGTTCTGTTTAAATTAAAAAAAATAGTTTACTACAAAGCACTATGCTATGTTACACCGACAATGGCTGCGTACATCTCTTGTTTACCTTGTTTATTGATGGCATCAAGAAGCCAAGTGGAGTAACTGGCCACGTTGGTGGGTGTAAGTGCACCTAGTGATGTTCCCATAGTGATGACATTGCTCAGCAATCTCCTTCCTGGAATGTATCCTCATCACTCTATGATGCATGACTGCAAATGTAATTTAGGAAGAGTTTACTGAGTGCTTTTTTGGGGGAAGTTCGCTTTTTAAACTTAATGAATATTCCTCAGTACTCAGAAATGAAATATGATGTATAGAAGTTGCATATTTATTTTAAAGACTATTTTGAAATTTTTCAGCTACAAGTCACAGTTACATAGTAAAAATTAATGATTTATCTACCAAACCAACTGACACAGATAATTTTATGGTCACATAGTTGTAAATGATCCCAAGCTTAATAGTTTGATAATATGTAATCGAGTTTTGTCACACTGCTAAAGTGCTACCAACCAAAAGCCCAATTTTAAATTACTGTTAGGTTATTTTATAGATATTAATAATTTAAATAATAGAATGAAAAATTAAGTTTGACTTTCAGCAGAATTGGAGGAATCCAAAGTATACCTAATTATGCATTTTCTGAATTTCTTTTTTTGTTTTGTTTTTCTTTTTCTTTTTTTAAACAGTACTGGCTATCAAACCCAGGGCCCTGTGACTGTTCAGCAGATTCTCTACCACTGAACTACCTCCCAAGCCCCCTAATCCTGTATTCTTTATTTATATACTTGAAAAGAATAGTTTTCCTGATGTGTCAATTATAAAAATAACTTCCAATCTCACACTTAAGCAGTCTGAAGTAATACTCTTTTTCTTTATACAGAATAAATTATATAAAAATAGAATTACTACTTCTCAGATTTGTGATAATAACTTTATTGGTGACTGACAGAGGTCAGCAGTCATTTAAAGAAATGGTTTTCTTTAAAATACCACCAAGTATAACTTCTTTTGAAATGTATTACTGTTGAGAAATAGTTTTGAGGTATTCGTCATATTCGTTAAACTCCTAGTACTATTCACTAAACATAATAACTAGAAGGTAGTGAAAATAACTAGAGGTAGTGAAAATTCTGTTTTGGCCTTTTGATAAAAATTTTTATAAAGACTTTTGTATATGTCGTTCATCACATAATGAAATACATAAAATAAAGGACTTCCTTTTTAGGTTGATATTATATTATAAATCATATTTTTCCCTCCAGAGAAACACTTAAGAAATATTTTTAAGCTTTTAGAACTGGATTTTAAATAGAGGTTAAATTGTATCTTTGTTTTAGGAGGGAGGTAGAGTTGTTTTGTTTTATTAAAATCAGAATCAGGAGCCTAGTTCTGAATCTCAAGTGTTTGAGTAAGAGTCTTGACCAGATGCATGAAATATTTAAAGAGTCATTTTCCTCCAATCTATAAAGTGAGAATGATGATTCGGGGATCAAATACAGTAACACATACTAAAGAATCTTGAATATGTCACATACCATACAGATGAGAATTGTTTCTACGGTGGAATTGAATGTGAAAAGCATTGTACTGCTGTGTAATATAGGTGATGAGATGATGAGTCTTGTTTAGTCCCTTGTCAGCAAACAGTATTTCACCTGAGTGTGCAAAGGTTACACAGATATCGCCACATTTTTGGGAAATAGTTTCTGAAACTTTATAACCATAGATATATTCTTTCTAGTTTTTATCAGAGGTCTTCATTCTATAGCATCGTATATCACTGATATTTGTTGATTCGCCCTTCCTACATTTTTAAAGTTGTTACAACATAGAGATTATCTGACCTCTTAAGTAGGTTATACATAATTTTGTGATAACACAGGATCTATAGGCTTGTTACTGTTTTATATAACATTAAACCTACATGACTTAGAGGAGCAGAATGAGAAGCTAACTCACTCTGTTTTGAAGACGGGAATTGGGATTCCCTTATTTGTGAACCACACAGTTGTAAAGGGTAAGTGGTTGCCCATAGCATCATTCTGATGTTTCTAGGCCAAGTAAATAATTCTGATTCCCTTTCCTTAGTGTAGGGTACTTTCTGTGTCCTTTAGAGACAATAGTAGATCTTTAATCAGAAGAGGCGTGGAAGATTTTGAAGTTATTAGAATATTGTACATCCTAAATGCAGCCTCGTCACAGGTAATACAGCTCTGTTGAGAGTAGTAGAGCCAGGGCCAAGATTTTCCTGTTGTCAGTCTCCCTGTAACAGGGTAGCTGGAAGTAAATCCTAAAGTCTGAGTACTCGTGTTAGTGTACATAATATCTAAGCACAGCAGCAGACATACTCAACACACAGAAGAGGGACATTTCATTCGGGCAAAAGCCCATATTCCACTCAGTCATAAAGACCATTAACCTATATTTTCAGACTCATCTTTCTGTGTCACTCTTCATCTGGAAATCAGCACAGGGCTGGAGGTGGAGCACTTGCCTGGCGTGTGCCGGGCCCTGGGTTTGATTACCAGGTCATAAAACACTACGAAAGTCAGCCACCCCGTCAGCCAGAAAGGCTTTGTCATGATTACCGTAAATAAATTTTTGTCAAGATTTTGCCTGAATCTTAAATTTTTAAATTTACTTTTTAATCCAAAATTGAGGGAAAAGTATGCTTTTCTAAAGTTTAAATACCTTTATATATTTTGTATTACTGCCTTAATTTCTTGGAATTAGGTTAGCTTTTATTAACTGATGAGCTAATATAACCCATCAGGGGTTCTGAAGACTTCGAAAACTTCTTTTCAATACTGGTTTTCTTAAAAAAAAAAAAAAAAAAGAGGTCTTGACATCCCTGGATTTACTCACACCCACAATTCCTCACTGTCTCCAGTAGAAATCAGCAGTAACAGTTTGTAATATCTGAGATGCTACTGATGGCAGAGTCATTATATCTCCGCGTGTAA
The DNA here is from genome assembly GCA_004026905.1 of Hystrix cristata. NCBI lineage: Eukaryota > Metazoa > Chordata > Mammalia > Rodentia > Hystricidae > Hystrix > Hystrix cristata. The sequence continues at coordinate 80,065 of PVJO010003094.1, read as the reverse complement.
GCTGCTGCACAGCTGATGGGTTCCGATCCTGTGCCTGGTCCAAAAGGGTTTCCTGTCCAGGACAAGGGTGATGTGATGGAAGGGACTCTAGAAGTGCAATTCCTTCCTCACTGTATTTCATGAATTTGTGAAACATGCATGTTTCCTCTCACTGTCTTTAGCTGTGAGTTACATAGCATCTCCTATCTAGATAAATTTTCATGGTGCCCTACTTACTGCAACTTAAAGCAATTTTATTATCAAAAAATATATTATGTTCAGTTTTTTCTTAATTTTAATTTTTAAGCATGAAAGCAATAAAATCTTACTTCTTTTTTTTTTTTTTGGAGGGATACTAGGGATTGAACCCAGGGCCTTTACACTGAGGTGCATGCATCCATCCAGTTACCCACCCTTTTTGAGATAGGGCCTTGCTAAGTTGCCCAAGCTGGGCTCTTAAATTGGGATCTTCATGCCCTAGCCTCCCAAAGTGCTAGGATTACAGGCGTGCCCCATCCTATTTCACTTTTTTAGCCCTTCAGTTTATTCATGAAGTACATTTACAACCCTTTGGTATGTTTTAAAAGGATGAATAAGTTACTACCTTACAGGATGCTTTGAAGTGTTTAAAGCAAAATCCCATGTAACCATATGAAATAAGAGATCGTCTTCATCTTATCACTCCTCCAAAGGTGATAGTGTAATCATTTATTCACACCATCTAGAAGCCACTGGCAGAGTTTGTACTGGAACTAAGAGTTCCAGGGCCGACTTGCTTAGTGACACTGATTTTGGATCAGGTGGCTATCTCTTTAGAGAACAGAAATAAAATTCACTTGATCTGGCATTTTGGGCAAGCAGTTGCTTAAATGCAGAATTGTTTTAAAGGGATAATTGTGTAATAATTAAATCAACCTCAGGAAAGAGACTCTCTAGCCATTTCTGTCCTGTTGGGTTTAGAAGAAATCATTAATGGACTCATTACAGTTGGGATGTAGTAGGGAGGATTAAGATTGGTTACCAGGAACATTTTTAATTATACAGCTTTAAAGCTATGGAATGTATTTTGGGTGAAGTAGAACAGTCACTTATGAGTACAAAAAGTTCACAACTTTCAGATACAGCCTTTTTTGGAATAGTTTATCACAAAAATAGCAGCTTGACTCAGTTCCCTTAATAAGATTTTTATGGACTTCATTCTCAGAATCCAACAGATTACTAGCACGTTGAGCTAGAAAAGTCGTATTTTTTTGTGGTGATTCTCGTATTTCCTACTGAGTGTCCACATGTCCTGCAGAGCCGTGTGACCTCCTATAATAAATCTGCTTGCTGAAGACAGAGTGCCAGAACTGTCAAATGTAGACAAAAGTGGACCAGTGAGGTCTAGCAGTAGAGGTGGATCTTTGTGGTTTCTAAATTGTATAGATATATCTTAGGACATTCAGTTCTGCTGAGTCCAAGGATGACCGAGAAAGATTACACTCAAGTCTGGGTCATTCTTGCTACCATGTATGCCTCCCTTCTTCTCAGCCCACTTTGCTGTCCTTGAGCCAGCATCCCTGCTCCCACCCTTGGTTTTATGACATGGGTATGATTTACTATTCTTACATTTTCCTGCTAATCTCACAAGGATGAAGGTAGCTCAAATGACTACACATGCTCTTAAATTTGTATGACTAATACCTGAGGATATCTTTTTTCCTAAACCTTCAGGTACTTGGTCATTCACCACAGGGCCTTTGCACTGACCTACATCCATAACCCTTTTTATTTTTGAGACAGGTCTTGATAAGTCACCACATTGCCTGGGTTGGACTCAAGATCCCTTCATCTCATCCTCCCTAAGTGCTGGGATTATAGGCATGTATGTCCCACCATACCCAGCTAGGAAATATTTGCATAGTGAATGAATTTCTCTCTTGTTCAATGCTCAAGTTTTTTTTTTTTTTAATTGATCAAAAACTTACACTTAATGAGTTTAAATTTGGGCTAAAGAAAAATTTGTCCCTAAACATGTGTTTTTAATCTTTCGACCCATAACCTTTAAATACAAAAGTATAGGTTTACGTAAAATATAATGGGGAGGGAATGATCAGTTTACCTTTGTTTTGGATTTTTTGGGGGGGAGGGTGTTGGGGATCAAACTCAGGGCCTTGCGCTTGCTAGGCAAGCACTCTAACCACTGAGCTAAATCCCCAGTCCCAGTTTACCTAAGGATTATTCTTTTGTCTACAGTTTATGGAAATCTGGGCTGGGAATTTAGCTCAGTGGTTAGCTTGCAAGTCAAGCACAGGGCCCTGAGTTCAATCCCCGGCACCAAAAAAAAAAAAAAAGTATGGAAATCTGTGAAAAAGCAGGTTCTTTGAATGCAGTTGCTTTTACATACATAATACAATTGCCATTTCAGGTATACTGGTTTGTGTCTGTGTGTTTTAATTAAAATACTCAAAATAAAAATCAGCAATTTGCAACATAAAATATATAAGATGCTTGATTTATTAGTGTAACTAACAAATATTGCAAGAGAAGTGGTCATAAAAGTTTATCCAGTAAAATTTTTTCACTACTTTAGTAAATATGTTATAATTACCAGTATTTCAAATATAATTTGGTAGTGAATCCATTGCAATGTCTAAAATGACAGTTTTACTAGAGAACTTTTTATTTCCAGGTTGTCATTACAACAAGGACAGCTGCTGATAACTTTAGCACCCAGTATGTTTTAGATGCCAGTGGCCACATAGTTTCTCAAAAACCTTCACATCTTGGTCAAGGTAAGAGAGTAGCTTTACATCATTCTTTACTTTTTCTGTCTTGTTTGTTTAAAAAATGAGTTACTCTATGGATTCAGATATATTGTTTTGGGCCTGATAAAATCTAGTTAATTTTAAAGTGAACACTCAGCCTTTAGTTATGAGCCTCTCAAATACTTAGAGTTGTTCTCAAGAGGAGTTAGGTTAGAGACTGGACAATGCTACATTAGCTGCTTTTATGCAAAAACTGTAAGAGTATTTATTCTCTTATTGCTGGGTTGCCAGCATCATCTTTGACTATGAAGGACAATGTTCTGTTGAAACACCTAAAACTCACTGAGTTTTAATAGTGATAATAAACCACAATATTAAGATGATATGTTTATGTAATAATTTAAAATACATTTCTTTATGGAAAATTTAAAACATATGTACAACTACACAGGACAGTATACTCATGTCTGTTTCAACAATTATCAACTTCTCTCTGTGGTCCTTCTAATACCCTAACATACCTTTCTTTGTGTATTGTTTTGAGGAGAATAAGTGTATCAATTCTTATTTCTAATTACAATGTAATTCTTTAGTGTCTCATGCTTATGTGTAATTATACTACATTTTGTTGTAAATTCATGTTTAGTATTGTGGTTCCTTATTATGAGTTTTCAAAGTACTATATTTTTTCTTGTGGTTTCTTCCCTCCAGTTTTAGTATTAAGTTATTAGATTTATTTTTGTGCACATATTTCTGTCTTCATTGAAATATATTTTTTGATATCTTAATTTTGATAGCAATTTTGCTTACTGTTATTTTATAAAGCTTCAACATAGTTACTAATAGGAACTATGTTTCCTAAGAAAACATACCAGTTTTTTCCTCATTCATTCTGATAATGAAAATGAATTCAAGTCTAGTTTGATGTATAATAATAAATATTATACATATTTTAGTTACAGTCAGTGCTTGTAATTCTTTTACTATATGTTGAACGTTAGGACCAAGAGGCTTTTTATTTTGTTTAATATGATTCCCCTTGGGAAATGCTCTGACCCTGGGTTTTAAGAGTTCAAATTAGGAAACCATTAGGAGTAGCTATCCAGTAGAGTACTTTGAAGTAATCTAGTCACCTTATAAAACTTAAAAGTATTTATTTTTATCTTAGCAGTAACCAGTCTAATCTGCATGGCCAGTATCTCTGCATCACTCATACTTCTCATGCTTTTCTGTGTTCGTCTCCGTGGGAACTGTGAAATAACAATCCTTTAAATATGGACTCCCTCTGATCTTTGCCCTTTTGCTGGTTGATTTTTCTTCCTCTGCTGACTTCAGTTTTCTACGTTTAGTAAGTGAGACTGGGTATGCATAGTACGGAATTTTTATAGTCAACAAATGAATTTTATTTTCCTTAGCCTCTTCTTTTATTTTAAACAACATACTTGGAAGGTCAATAGCTACAAAACCGATAATTTCCTTTCATAACTCACTTTTTTCACCTAATAACATTTGATCGGTTAGGAAACAAGAAGAAAGTCTTAATTTCAGATTGCTATAGATGGGCATATAAAAATCCACTCACACTTTCCAAAGCCTTTCACATTTACGTTGCTTAGTGCTGGTGGTTTTTGAGTGATTGAATCACAGACTCACATTTCACCAGCTGTCATTAGCTTCCATTTAAATATTTTCTGTGTAAGATAAAACTACAGTTCAACCATCCTAATTTATACCTGTGCATTTAGGGTTCTCGTGGATTAATTTCTACTGTGGTGTGAACATCCTTGCTTAGCACTTACTCTTCATTATCATCTGATAGGATGATATCTACAGATAGCATAACCGTAGGTGCAGGGATATCTTACAACAAAATCTTATTTAGGCATGAGAAAATTTGTTACCCCTTTAAAAACATTTTAAAATGTTTCAAGATAATTTATGAGAAGCTTCATTTCTGGTTTTTCTGGGTATAGGTATCTTTTTATGGACTAAGGTAGCCATTTAAAGTGGTTTATGTGTTTAACAGAATGTCATTCTAACTGGCTCTAATCTTCAGTTCACTGTACCCAATTTTTTGAATTAACAAGAAGTATAGAAATGTTTCTAGCTTTTAAATTATTTTGCTAAGAATGCAGACTAAATTATTTTAGTTATACTTTTTCTATCATCACGTCTATTTCCTTTACCCTAATCAGTAAATTTGATTTATCCTCCTAGACACCCCCCTCCCACATTTCTTCTGCCTTAGGAATTTCACAGATATTAAAAGTAGTGTATTTAAAGTACTGTGATCAGGATGTTCCTTTTCCAACTCTGTTATTAGAATAGAGCATCATGTTCTATATGAATTCGTACTATGTATTGTTGTACATGTATTAAAAGATCTTTCTATCTTAACTGATGAGTGGTACTTTATTAATTAAAGAATATTTTCTGATATATTAGGGAACCCATACCTTTACATAGGAGTATAAGTATTTGCCTTTATGAGTGGTGTAACATAGGGTTGTGTAAAAATATAACAGGCAGCTTATTACAGGACTGCAGTTTCATTTCGGTGTTTGAAGAATGTGCTAAAGTTAGAGAGCTGAGCAGTTCTCTTGTAAAATATGATAGTATACTGGGGCCTTCTCCCTATTGGCCAGTATTACTTTTTATTTTGAAGGATACACATTTCATTTGGAGTCAGAAAAGTCCTTTCCATCAGTAAGTCTTATTCAGATATGTAATTTGCGTCTTATTAGTAATTCTTATTTTACTCTGAGAGAATATTTTTAGGTGCATAACATATTTAAAAATCAAAAAGTACTTTTTTTTGTGATGCTGGGAATCAAACTCAGGGCGTTGTGCTTGCTAGGCAAGCACTCTAACCACTGAGCTAAATCCCTAGCCCTTTCTTCTTTATAAGCACATTTTTGCTTGGTCCCATTGATTTCTGCCTGCCTGCCTGCCTTTTTTCTATCTGTTCATGGTACAGTAGATAAAACATTTTATTTGCTACGAAGTCTCAGACTAGTGAAGAATCCAGATGAATAAATAAATAATGACCAAAATGAAGTCACTAAATGCCTAGAGAGAGGTTAGCGAGTATTTTTTAGAAAATAGGATATTTGAGTTTGAAGATGATGGCTAAGAAGGCATTGGAATATAACTTTTCAGTGAGAGGATGATGGATCTAAAAGAAGAGACCAGCCACGCATTGGGCACAAATCTAATCCCAGTACTCTGGGAGCTGAGGCAGGAAGACGGCAAGTTCGAGGCCAGCCTGGGCTACGTAGTTTGAGGCTTCCCTAGACTATGAAATGAGATCCTGTCTCAAAAAACAAAAAAAGGAGCAGAAGGGAGAAGAGGAGAGGAAGAGAGCTGGATGTGGTGATAGATACTTGTAATCCTAGACACTTTGGAGGCTGAGTCAAGAGGATTACAAGATGGAGGCCAATCTGGCAATTTAGCAAAACCTAGACTCAAAATGAACTAAAAAAGGATAGACATGTAGCTCAGGGGTAGAGCATCCCTGGTGGGTTCAATCTGCAGTACCAAAGAGGAGAACATTGCTCAGTTGCTCTCTGTGTAGCAGTGAAGGAAAACTCCATAACTTAAAAAACGTGTGTTTTTCATTAAACTTATTGAAGAACAGCATCACAGACAAATTTAAATGAACCAAGTTCGTGAGTTCTAGGCAAGTGGCAGTGATTTGTGTCCCTGAGAGCATTACCTGAGTCAGGAGGCATCAGTGGACAGAGAAGCAGGTCTCCTATATATAAGGGATCTTGTAAGGGATCATTGGGATAAATTAGCTGAACTTTGAATAGCCTCATGTGGCCTGATGTGACAGATTGGATATGAGATTCTCAAATGCAGAGCTAGTTCGCCTGACTCACCAAATCTCATCAGGACTTTTGCTGAGTAAGCAATGGTGAATAAAGTTGGGGCTGAACTAGCAAAGAAAGACCTTAAAGCCTTGCTGGAGCAAAAGGATTGAGTCTATCCTTAAGACGTTGGAGACCAGAGATGAACTGGAACTAAATAAAGGGGCAGCTCAGCTGCAACCCAAACTCGTAATTAGATTGAAGAGATACGCTCTTTACTTGCTTGACAGGATACAAAGAACTTTCCTTGGGGGAAAATATTATCTTCCATAGTATCTACTGTTCTTCTACCTACACTGTCTGGAAAAAATAAAACTTTTGAGTCATGTGTAAAAAGGAAAATGAGATGCATAGTCAAGAGGGAAAAAAAGATTAAGGAAACTCACAGGGGAACCAGATGTTTGAATTAATAGATAAGAACTTTAACAACCATATTAAAGAATTTTGAAGAAAAGATGGTCTAAATCTTTAAGAAATGGAGAATTTCAGTAGAGGAATGAAAACTAAAAAAAAAAAAAGAAATGAAAATTCTGAAACTATAAAGGTATTACAAATAATTAATTGGGTGGGTACTACAGTTTGAATCTGAATGTGCACTAACGCCTTGGTCCCCAGTGGGCGACATGCCCTGAAAGGGGGTTCCGGCATGCACGGTGCCGTCCTGTCTCTGCTTCCTCCCTCCTGGTGAGCGTGTCTGGCCAGATGCTCCTCCTGTGATGAGGAGGCTCCTGCTCCACTTCATTAGAGTCCCCAAAGCAGCAAGGCCAGCTGACCATGAGCTGGAAACTCCAAAATCGTGAGCAAAATAAATCTTCTTTCCGAATATATTATCTCAGGTAGTTTGTTATAGAAATGGAAAATAACACAAATCATTGGTATTGAGAAGTAGGGTTGTTGTATGATGATGGAGAGAAGCTTTTGGAATTAGTTCACAGGAGGAATTAGAAAAAGTTGGGGGGAGTCAGGCTAGGAAAAAAAAATGGAATGCTGTAAGCAGAGCTTAGTGTGTGATTCTTGTGAGGAATCAAGACCAGAATGCTGATAGAAATGCAGATAGTAATAATTATACTGAAGAATTTTTATATAGTAGAAATGCACTATTGGGACTCGGACTAGAGGACACCCTGACAAAGCCTTTAGCTGTATGATATCCAGGTCCTGCGACTTTGTGGGAGCGAAGCTTAAGGGTGTTGGATTCACTTATCTGGCTGAGCACATTTCAAGGCAGCACAAAATTCAGGCAACAGCATGAGTGTGACAACCACCTTTTACCCAGATTTACAGGAAGAATCAGTAGAGTGGAGAAGAGCAGGAAGATTTGGAAAATTTGCAGTTTGGCCCAGAAGAAGTGCGTGTAAAGTTTTACCCAAGGAGGGGATGGTTGCTAGAGAGATTAGCACTGATTTAAAAAAAAAAACAAAACAAAACAGCTTTGCCTCAGGACAATAGACAGGATCACTAGAGAGAATGTCAGAAATCAGCAGAGCAGCAGCTATCACAGGTTCAAAGATGTGGAAATGGAAATCTGTTTCAAAGAATATCTAGACTGAGTATTTTTGAGAAGAAAGCCTTTGGATACTCTGCCTAAGCTGGCAAAGCACACAGAAACCACTGAAGCAGTGGTTTAGGGGGTCCCAAAGACATCTTATGTTGGTGGCAGACCTCCACATCAGCCACAATGATGCTGATTTTTCAGGTATGCAGGATGCAGGGATTACAGGATCATGGAGGATTTGACTGAGTTTTCAAAGGAAGGCCTTGGGAGACCAGGTAGTATGTGCTAGGGTCATAGTCCATACAAGCAGCCCCAGACAGGGTGTATTAGTTACTTTTCTAGAGTAAATGGTTTGCAAGAGAGCAGACTTAATACAGGATGTTTACAAATGACAACATTCACACACAGAAGCCAAATGCAGGAAGAGTGCAGAGTATCTGTCTTTGCACTGGAGACCTGAAAGATCCAGTTGAGGACTGGGAGCCCATGGCAGTGTTCCGTGCACATCCATGCCTGCACTAAAAGGCTTGGAGAAATCTTTGCTGCAACGAGGACATGATTCTCAGAGCAGAGTTGAAGACCAGAGCTCCCCTGAAGCGAGCAGCAGCCGTCCTCGATGACAGCAAGGCCCCAAGCTCCTTCTGCATCAAGAACAGCCAAGTTCCCTTTGGGAGAACTAAGCACAACAGAGCTGCTCCTGGGAAACAGCCAGCACCTATCTTCTGCTCTTTGCTCCCTTTTGTTGTGTCAGCAGCAATCTTCAGGTGGCTCCTCTATTCCCAGAACCACACAGACTCAGTTCAGTTGCATGTTCCTGCTCAAGCTGGCTGCAATAAGTCCACCACACAGGGTGCTATTTAGTGAAGCTGAGAGAATGGAAATAAAGTTGCAAGGAGATCCCAGGAAATTAAAGTTGCCAGGAATGTATAATGCTATTTTGAGAGATACGGCAGACAACATTTTTTCAAATAGTGATGATTTCTAAGAGGAAATAAAACATGTTTTCAGTTGGGAAGAAGCAGTCTGTCTTACTTTCCCATTGTTGAGATATAATACCTGACACTCACAACTTAAAGGGGGTTAGATTTATTTTGGCTCACAGTTACAGTCCGTGGTCAGCTAGCTCCAAGGCAGAATGTCATAGCAGAGAGGCAGAGTGGAAGAAAAGCTGCTCATATCATAGCAGTCACCAGAGTAGAAAGAGAAAGGAAATGGGGAAGGAGATACACCCTTCCAGCTCCCATCTCTTCTTATCAGACCCCCACCTCCTAATAGCAAGTCAGCTGTATTGTCCACATGATTCAGTCACCTATGACTGTATGAAGCCTTTTTGGGTCATTTTCTAAACCATAACATTCCACCCGCTGGCACCAACAAGACTCATGTGCATCTCTTTATGCAAAATGGATTTAGTCCCTCTCTAAGAGTAGCATTCTTGAAGAGTTCAAAGCGTCCTCTGATACTCAAGGTACACTCTTTGCTATAGGCCCCTGTAAAAATCAGAAGGAAAGTTAAACAATGCTTTCTTATCATAGTACAGGGTAAACATTCCCATTCTAAAAGGAGGATAGACAAAAATGAGACGCAAGATCAAAGAGTAAGATCAAAACCCAGCAGTGTGAACACTAAATCCTTTAGCTCCACATCCAGCACCTTAGGGCAGAGATGTGAGCTCCAAAGAACTTAAGTAGCACTGGCCCTATGGCATTGCCTGTTCTGCTCTCAAGGCTTCTTTTGGAGTGGCTCTGCTCACTGCCTGTGGCTTTCCTCAGACATTCCACATTCCTGGCTTTCAAACTTCCTGGGATTTCCACAGCACCTTTGGCTTCACTCTCACAGTTTCACTCACCCATCTTTCAGAGGCACACCACTGGCTTCCCAGGCCTTCCTCTGAAATCTGGGAGGAAGCCTCCCTGACTCCACAACTCTTGCATTCTGTATGCCTGTAGAACCAGCACCAAATGGATGATGCTTCAGTTTGCTGCCAGCTCAAGCAGTAGCCAAGCCCACTTGAATTATGAGTGCAGAGGCTTCTGAGTGCCTAGGTAGTTGTAGAACAAATCCTGGCAAATCACTTCCCTAGGCACCTCTGCTGGAGCAGGGTGCCTGAGAGCTCTCTTTTCAAATGAAAGCTTTGCAACTTTGTACTCTAGGGCCTGCAATTGCAGATTCCTGATATGCCCTCAAGGCATGTTTCCTACTGTCCTGATGCAAAGTACTTGACTTCTTTTTAGTATTAATCTTTTTAGCAGTCAAACTTTTTTGAGCCAAATTTTTATAGGCAATTCCTTTGAGGTCTCCAGCAAATTTTCAAATTATTCAGCTTGACCCTTTGCTTTTGCTTCTTACAGTATATCTTGCTAAAAGGCATAAGCTGTACCTATGGCACATCCTGAATGTGGAGCTTCCTTGTGAGTTCCTCCACCAGATTAATTATTCTACTACCCTTAAGCTCAGTGTCCCACAAAGTCTCAATATATAGGCAAAGTATAGACAAATTGTCTGGCATAGCATAACACACATGGTCTAGAGTCTATCTGCCAGTGGAGTCCTTGTTCCTCACTGAAACCTCCTGAGCCTGGTCTTTACTGTCTGCATTTTTCTCAGCATTCTGGTCTCCTGAGCTCTAATCAGGATCTCCCATCAAGCTTGGCTTATGGCTCTCTAGGGTTTCTCTAGCTGGTAAAATCTGTCTTAGCTACTTATTCATTGCTACGATCCAATACTGGACATCCACAACTTAAGGGAGGAGAGGTTTATTTTGGCTCATGGGTATAGTCCCTGATCAGCTGGCTCCAGGGAAGAGCAGCACCGGCAGAGGGCTGTACTGGAGAAAGAACTGCTCGCCTCATAGCAGTCAGGAAGCGGAGAGAGAAGGGAGGAGCCAGGGAGGGAGATAGACCTTTCCAAGCCGTGCCACAGTGACTTGTCTCTTCCCACCTTCTAACAGCAGTCAGCTGTATCACCCCAGTCATTCAGTCACCATCCAAGGGCCTGTGGGGAGCATTCTTGACTGACTGACAACACAGTTCTTGGTAGGATATTTAGGGATGGATCTCTAAAGGTATGATACTTAGGCCAAGATCTGAAGGACGGTAAAGGAGTTAGCCATCCAAAGGGTGGGAACATGCCAAGGCCCTGAGATGGGATCATATGTGATGTGCTAAGGAAATAGAAGAAAGGAGATTGGTAGGAGAGAATGTAGCTATGGCTAGATACTTACAGCCCTATAAGCTTTATTCCTCTCCTGTCCCACCGTTTTCCCCTAGTTAGCTGTGTTATTAATAATCATTTAAAATATTGAGTCCCTCTGCATTGCATCTTTCTTGTCATGGATCCTGATTTAATGATTATATTGCACATCTCATCCACATTACCATCTCCTGTTTATATTCAACTTTTAGGATTCTTTGCTTAACAAATTTATTTTCTTGTCTTGTCCTGAAATTTCTATTTTGATGTAATCATCATTTGGTTAGGGTTCATCCTTCAGTATTTTCATCAAGTATACTTGAGTGATACACTTCTAAATTTTTCCAAGTCCAAAAATGTCTTCATTTTGCTCTTACCTGTATTTTAACTAGATGTAGATTTCTTAGCATTCCCCTTAAAATTTATAATTATCTGTCTTCTAGAAAGATAATTATCTGTCTAGATATAATTATCTGTCTTCTAGAGAAGAAATTTGATGTTAGTTTTGTCTTGTGAGAAACTTGTTCTTTTCTGTTTGTAAATTTGTAAATTTTTTTTCTTAAATTTTAGGATTTTTCAGGGAAAAGTGGTTTCTTTTGTTTAAAAAATATTTCTCCTTATAATTAAGTAAGCTCTTGAAATATACACGCAAACATTTAATTTTAGAAAATATTTCTGTTGTTTAATTTAGTCTTCTTTTTTTTCTCCTCTTGGAACTTGTGATTTTCATACTCTGGTTTCTCTTCAGATCGTATAAATCTTTCCCCTTGGAACTCCTGATTTTATGCTAGGGTTTGTAAGTCTTAACATTCCCATTGTGAATGCCATTTCTTAATGTCTTTGCTTATTGTTTTAAGCAGTAGGACCTATTACAATGAATTTTAGCCTTTTTGACTCTGCTTCACAGTAAGAAATACATAATACATAGCAATGCAGTTTACAGAAATCAAATCACAATAAAAATTTCCTGCAACAGTGAAATGTGATACACTCCATTTTCTATCCTATTTTATTTCCAAAAAAAAAAAAAATGCTAGTTGCTATATACTAACTCAGTGGTTCTCAACTATGGGCTGCATCCCCTGCAGCAATTAGCAGTATCTAGAGATATTCAGATGGTGTGCTATTAGTACTGAGTGGGTATGAAATGCTGTTAAATGTTTGATGGTACACAGTGCAGTCCTCAGCAACATGTTTATCCAATCTGGTGTTAGTATCATTGTGCCCAGATTGAGGAACCCTGCACTAAATTGATGGTTTTCACTTGTGAAAGAAGAGTTGAACGTCATCACAGTGGTGGGAACAGGTGCAGCTTGAAGAGATCACATGGCAGGCAGGACAGGAGGCTAGAGACTGGGGAGCTGCCAAGCTTACTCTTTAGGACTCTTTGCTCTTGAGAGAGCAATTGAGGCCTCAGGAGAGCAGCACCCCAAATGACGAGGCCATTAGGCCCTCCCTCTGAACACTGCCATATGGAAGACCAGCCTTTCAGCACATGAATGCTTGGGGGACAAACCATATCCAAACTGTATCATCCCATCCTAGCCTCCTGGGTTCCTGTCTATCCCACAGTCCAAAATACAATCTTTCTGTCCCCTTTAGCCCCCAAATCTTTAACTCTTCAAGCATCACTCAAAAGTCCAGAGTCTTATCTGAGACTCAGGACAAACTCTTCCTAGCTGTTAGCCTGAAAAATCAAAAAACAAGTTCCATTCTTCTAAAATACAATAGTGGGACAGAGATAGGATAAACATTTCTATTCCAAAAAGGAAGATATAGATAAGTAGAAAATAATTTGCTCAAAACCGTCATGACCCCATAACTCTTGTATTTTATCCACCTACAAAATCAGCAACAAATGGATGCCGCCAGGGGTTTCATCCCAGAGTGGCACTTGGTCCACTTGAACTGTTTCTGCAGCTATGAAGCATTTCTGCAGCAAACAAGGAGTAGAATCCCATGGCAGTCTCAGACAGTGAGTCTTTGCTGAGCACCCTGTACTCTGTCCCTGAAACAAATTTGCACTTTTAGGTAGCAGGGTGTGTGATAGGAGAGCAGCTTTAAAGATCTCCGAGATGCCCTCAGGGTTCCTTCCTATTCCTTGCATGTGGCTCCCTTTTATCCACACTGATACAAACTGTTGCACAGCTGCATTCTGATTTTATTCTCTTGAATGTATTCCCCTCATCTCTTTCCCTGAACAGCTGTGAAGGTTTCTTGTTGCTCTGCTTTCACTTTGAGAGCAGACAGAAGTATCCACATAAGGCCTTTGGTATATTTTCTAGAAATTTCTTCTGCCATCTGGGCATAGGGATGCATTCCTGTAATCTTAGCTATTCAGGAGGCAGAGGTAGGAGGAACACAAGTTCAAGGTCAGCCTGGGCAACTTGGTGAGATTCTGTCTCAAAGTGAAAAATGAAAAGAGTTAGGGATGTAGACCAGTGGTAGAGCGTCTCTGGGTTCAATCTCCAGTACCAAAAAAAAAAAGGACCTTTTTTTTTTTTTTTTCTCACAAACTAGTCCATCATTCTTGAAGCTGGCCTTCCATAAAGTGGACACAGTGTATCCAAGTTTTTTACAATGGTGTCACATCATGACTTCTATTCTAATTTCCAGTAGGACCCTCATTTTCATCTAAGAGTAGTTTACTATTCCCATCCTTTGAGCCATATGCAGAGTTGCCTGTAATACTCTACTTACAGCATTCTAGGCTTTTTCTAGACTGCTCCTCCAGACTCTTTCAACTTCTGTCTGTGACCTAGATCCAAAGATGCTTTTGCAGTTTTAGGCATAGTTGCAGCAATGACCTGGCTCCTTGGTATCTACTGTATTAGTCTGTTTTCTGTTGCTGCAGAAACAAAATCTGACACTAGTAAACTTAAAAAGAAAAAGGGTTAATTTAGTTCACAGTTTTGAAGGTTCAGGGGCTCTGGTGAGGATCTCATAGTGGAGGATATCACGGTAGTCGAAGTGGATGCAAGAGGGATTGATCATACATGGCAAGACAGGAAGCCAGAGACCTAAATTGTTCTGATTTTTTTAACTCTTCAGTGCGTGGTTTTCATCTCTGGCTATACATTCATTAGCATCACATAGGGAGACTGATTTAACAAATCTGAGATTTGCTGGTGACTGGTAGTTTTTAAAACATATTTTAAAAAACAGGTGGGTGAGATGGTGCATGCCTGTAATCCTACTTGGGAGGCTAAGGCAGGAGGATTGCTGTGAGTTCAAGGCCAGCCTGAACTACATAGCCAGATCTTGTCTCAAAAGTACAAGAAAAGATAAGACAGGACACATACCTATTGTATATGGCCATGACAAACATTTAGTCTTAATTTCATATGATTTTTTTTAAATAAAAGTTACTTGTTAACTTGTTAACCAGTGTACTTTTTATTCAACTTTTTAGTTTAATTCTTTTGTTTGATTGCCTTGTGTTTTAAGTGTTTGTTGTTGAAGATGGGCAGATAAAACCAACTTATTAGATATTACTGCAGATAAGAAATTTTAGTGGCATAATTAAGGTTATCACATTTGTTGTGTATTCTTGTACCACCTGTAGATTGTATTTTAAAGTGCAGAATGAGCATCTCGAGGTGGTTTGACTATCTGCAGGTTTCTAACACAGCATGGTGGCACATGCCTGGAATCCCAGCTGCTTAGGAGGGTAAGGCAGGAGGATCACAAGTTCAGGGGCAAGCTGCACAACTTAGCAAGACCTCGTCTCAAAAGAAAATAAGAAAAAGGGCTGGAGATTTAGCTCAGTGGTAGAGCACTTACTTGCCTGGCCTGAGCGAAGCCCTGGGTTTAATCCCAAATACCAGAAAGAAAAAAAAAAAATACTGCATTCTGGTGAGACCATGTTTTTCTGCACTTGTAGAAATAAAATTATTCTTGTTTAGACTGTGTACTTAGTTGGTCACAGAGTTAGAGTCTACCAGGGGACCAGAATAGTTTGCAAAGGTGAGCCATCCTTGGGTTCCCACACTTGGAAGTGATAGAAAGGGTTACTTAACTGGTGGTGTTAGAAAGGGTTACTTACTGACTGTATGTGGATTTGAAGATCTGTAAAATTGCTTCCAAATCTAAATATCCTTTTATCTGCCCACAGGTACAACTGTAACAGCTTTAAAATTATTTAAGAATCTCCCTGTAAGAAAGCAATTTTACTCAACTGCTAAAAAATGTAAAGATGAAATCAAAAAGGTCCAAGATCTCCTCATAAGCTATGGTATCCTTAAACCTGACTTAAGGATAGTTTTTGTACATAATAAGGTGAGTATTATTATATTTGATAAGACTTATTTGAGTATATGATATAATAAGGGGGCAGTGTGTTTTATCCAGATCTGTTAATTTTATACTAATGACTGACTGCCCTTTCCCCAGGTTGTTTGTGGAAAATCAGTCACCATGGTGACAGTAGGTTCTAGGGCTTTAGGAGGTTATTAGATTATGCAAACTGAGCCGTCATGAATGGGACCCGTGCCCTCAGAGAGAGCTGCCTTTGCTCTTCTGCCATTTGAGGACACAGGTGAAAGTGCCATTTGGGAAGCAGAAAGTTAGTCGTCACCAGGACCAGGTCTCCTGGTACCTTGATCTTGGATTTCCCAGCCTCCAGAACTGTGAGAAATTCATGTTGTTTATAAGCTACCCAGTTGAGGATATTTTGTTATAGCAGCCCAAAGACAAATCTAGCCTTTTTTCAAAAATTTACCACACGTTTGTTTAGTTTTATCTTCATTATGTAAAGAGCGTCTTTAATTTGTCATCTAATATCTGTATGAAATCTGATTTTACCTATATTTAATATCTAAGATCAGTGATTCTCCCAAAAGCCTTTTTTATTATAAGAAATGCTTGAGTGCTTCCTTTTGTCAAATGCTGTGATTCATTCTGAAAATAGGAAGATGAGGAAGTTTTGTTCTATTTCTTTAAAGAGTTCACAATTCAGGGACATTCTTCACCTTCTGTACTTCTTTCTTTGAAAGAACTTGGTTGGTTTTAAGACAACTGTACGTCATTTCTTCCATTTTTCAGAGCAGGGGTGTTAAGCAAAGGAATTCATCGTGTTGGTTGATGAATCTTAGGGGAAGAAAGGTTTAGGTGTTTTCTGATATTCTGTTTTTCCCCAAATTCCACATAAGTACCTTAAAATATTTAGGGGAAGGAGAACAGAACCACAGGGTAGTGTGGAAGCCTGTTGGGGAGTAGGAGATTGACATTTAACAAGGAGCTGCACAATGCCAGGATTGCTGCCAGGTGCATTAATTACTCTTCTGTAATCCTCACGGTAACAGCCAGGTGAAGTAGACCTTGTGTCCGTTTTGCACTTGTCCTCTGAACTGAACTCAGAGAAGTTTAGTATTTTATTTAGTGTTGCATAACTAGTAAATTGTTGAGATGGGATTTGAAACTTAGCATGCGTTGGAGAGTACACGTTCTTTATACTCCGTTTTCTTTCCATTTTAATACTGCATTAGATTTATGTCTTTTCAGATTTCAGAGTACTTAGAATAACTCTGTGAAGTAAACACCATTATCTCTATTTGTGTGAGGAACTCGAAGCCTGGGGCAATCAAAAATATTTTAAAAATTTATATTTTTTAGTAAGTAAGAGTACTTAAGTCAGAACTGGTTTTGATCTAGTTTTCTTTCTACCCCATGTCCTTTTACTTATTAAGAGTCTTCTGTCTCAAGCTATGGTGAAATGTTTACAATGAAAATCTTTGGCCATCTTAAAGAAAAAAGAAAAAGATTAAGAATAGTCAGCCACCTGTTCCTTTGGCATAGGGCTTGACCTGATGATACCTGGAGCTCCCTTCGAGCTCTGCTGTGCTGTGGTTCCTCAGGGTGTTGGTGGGTGGAGGCTCGGCCTCCTAACATAAGTCACCCTGTGACCTCGTGATCCAGAGGACATTGAGCATTTGAAGGTCAGTGTCCCCACATCAAGACTGGGGTCAGGAGAATAACAACCAGGAAGGGAAAACAGATGAAAAGGCAAAATATGAAGAGAAACAGCAATTATGTATTTGTGAAAGAAAACAGTACATCTATAGAGAAAAGTTTTGAATCAGGGAAGACGTAATAGACAAAACCAGAATTATTGCCTGACATAATGAAAATGAGTGTATCAGAAGTATTTGAGATAATCTCTTATCCACTTAAAGGCACATATATGTCTTATTTAACGTTTATATCATTTTCCCAACCAATGTAAGACTATCAATGTGGGTGTTTTCCTCTGGGAATAGAAAGCAGTCTTTTTCAGAGGACACTATATCTGAACTTTATTAAGCAAATCCAAGTTCCTTTATGGCCTTCAGTAATTTCAAATTCAGTTAAATTCTGGAGAGTCTGCTGAGAATGTTATACCATGACAGTCTTATAGTAATATTAAATGTTAACTATTACACAAGGAGATCATATACTGAAGTAGAACCAGCTCTCTATCTCAAGCTTTTCTCTGTTTTAGTATGTATTATTACTGTTTTCAAAAAAAGTAATAGTCCTGTTGTGCCTAAAAAAAGTTAAAATATATTGTTAAACCTTCCAAAACAGCATTAACATGTTATCATAAATTTCTTTGAATGTTAAATCTTGCTCAGCTATTAGCCTTTTTCTTTTAAACATGCTTACCTTCATTCTTTATATGCTTTCGCGAAGAATTTTTTTTGTTTAAAGTTTAAATATGACAATTTTGTCTTTATTTTTTTCTGCATTAGAAACAGTCATATTGCTCATAATATGAGAAGTACTATTGCTATTTTGATCTTTTGGATTAGGTGGTGTTCCTTCTTTTTATGAAGGTTTAACCTGCCAAGACATTCTTTGAATACTGATAATGTTGATGTACTTGCCAGTATGGTTATGTTAGAAAGAGGTATTTTTCTTCTTTCATCACCATGTTCCTTGAAAGCATATTGAATAATGAGATAGCCAAAGGAAAATAATTTATAAGTGGATTCAGTGAGTTTATTTAAAGTAGATATTATTTGGAGAATTGCTAGAGCCATTTCTTAGACGAGCACTACAGTTTTCAGGTTCTAATAACTGAAAGTATAAAGTAGTTATTTTCTAGAATTGAAAGTTATTCTCAGACTGGGGATTTAGCTCAGTAGTTAGAGCGCTTGCCTAGTAAGCGGAAGGCCCTGAGTTTGATTCCTGGCACCAAAAAAAAAAAAAAAAGAAAGAAGTTATTCTCAATGCAATAGTATCTGAAACCAATTTAGTATTTTACCTATTTCATATGCACATAAGTAATTTCATAGACTGCTGGTTGAGAGCATTATCTTAATTTTGTAAGTTCAAATAAGGGCTACTCCTATGCTTCATGAGTGTTGCTTTGAGAATACTTTGTTAAGGTACTATTTGTGATTTTAAAAATTGTTTTGATGGGGAGGGCAAGCATGATGGTACATGTGTGTAATCCCAGCACTTAGGAATTTGAGGCAGGGGGATCACAAATTGAAGGCCAGCCTAGACTATATAGCTGAGACCCTGTCTCAAACAAAAAGGTTTTGAAATTTTGTTCTGTTTTGCAGTACTGGGGATGGGGATCAAAGTCAGGGTCTCGCTGCATTTGCCACTCAGTTATATCCCCAGCCCTGAATTTTGTTTTTATGGTTAGGGACCCACTGGTACTACAAAAGCTGAATTGGATGTCATTAGTATAAAGAGGTTTTAAATGTTAAAAAAGAGAGTGACATGATTTAAATAGGGGCTTCCCTCCTACTCCCATCTCCACGTCACAAGAGGCTTATGGGGGCCTGTTGGTATTCATGTGTGCATATGTTTTCAGGTCTGGAGGAACAAAGACACAATTTTAAAGGATTGAATATCTTTTGTTTCAGTCAGTCTGGGAAAAGGCAGGTCTTAACCTGAAACCAAAAACCAGAAATGTGGCCATGGAGATTACTGTATGTAGAGAAGATAAAAGACATAAAAGTCAAATTTTTAAGTGGAGTTGGTTTCTGATTTTGGTACTTATGTACACTGTTAGAAAGTGTTTAAAGTCTTCTGTTACCCCCCTGGAGAACTAAAATAGGCCTCAAGTGTTCTCACACATTTTTTGCATCGCTGGCTGTGATTTGCGTCTGTGGAGCCCCTTGTGGGAGGGCTACATCTACCTGACCTGTGTTCCTCTTCATACCCACTCAGCGCAGGCATAGCTTGGGAGAGTATTTAAATGAGTTCGGCAGCGTTAAAGTCACAATACATAAATGTATAAAGCACCAACATAAAATACTCTGGCTTCTCTTAACTCTGCCTCATAATATTTATTCATAAAATAAATTCTTTTGGCTAAATGCGTCCTTTTGAATTCCCTGGTAATCTCTTAGATTTTACCGTTTATTTTAATAAGTATTTATATATACTGTTGTAGTCTGTTTTCTTTCCTGAAAGCTGTTGTTGATAGTCTTCATTAGAAAAAATCAGGAAATCCATAAAGACTTCATGGATAGGGCATAATGGGGTGGCATACCCGTTAGGGAGAGTCTCTGAAAGCTGTCAGTTTAGTGTATTTTGTTTCTGTTGACTTAATTGAATGACCACACAATCTTTTAGTGATTATCTAACCAAATACATTTATGTATTTTTTATTTATCTTAACAGTTTTTTTTTAACTCCAACACTGAAGATTTTTCTTCCAGTCAGTAATACCCGTTAGGAAATTCTGCACAAATGCGTCCTTTAAGGATAGGCCAGGGAGAGTTGATCAGATGATCTCTATAGATCTGTGCAGTTCTAAAACTTTGATTTTTACAGATGTCTTCATGTAATTTGGACACTTTCATTCCTCTCTTGCAAAAATGCAATTTCACATTTTCATCTGCAGTTCTGAATGACTGATGATCAAATCATAAAATGGGTGGAAGAACTCCTGTGTCTTTTTTTTTTCCTATATGTTGGAGGAGAAAGTCATAGACCTTTACTTCTGAAATGACTACTGAAAAATTTTTTGTCTTGCCTCAAATATATTAGTTTTTTTTTTTATTGTCAGTGGTGGTGTTTTGTACTTTTTATTCTCTCCAGTATTAGGGATTAAACATAGGGCTTTCACATTGCACTACATCCCTAACCCTTTTTTATTTTATCTTACTTATTTTACTTTATTTTGAGATAGAATCTCACTGAGTTGCCCAGGCTGTACTCAAACTTGTGATCCTCTTGCCTCAGCCTCCCAAGTGGTGGAATTAGGGCAAGCACGCGGGACACAATTTTTTTAAATCCTGGGCCTCTCCCCTTTTATTTTTGTATGTGACCTCAGGAGTTTGAGTAGTTTGATTTTAATCTCAAGGAGGATCACATGGAGGATATAGTTGCCTTGCAGAAGATGAAGTTGAGGTAGCTTCATTTATCATGAGTTATGAAGAGGGAAGACCAAGTCCAGAGCTGGAAAGTCTCACAAAGCACAAAGTGTGATAGGCAAATACTCTGCTTATTGAGAATAAAAGGTAGAGGCTGAAATCAGATACTGTTATAAAGCAATAGCACATTTGCTTTTCTGGTTGATTAATCTTTTCTGTGAAGTTAAAGATGAAACAATTAGCAATTGTTTCAAGTTTCCAAGGTTAAAGAGCTGACCCAAAAGGGTGACCAGAAGGTTTTTCTGTCAACAGTTGAGAAGTACAGATAATAGAAAGGCGGAAAAGAGCATTTCCTTTGTCATGTGTAGGTGGTGGTAAACATATACTTAGAAAATTTAGGGCTGTTTGAAAAGGAAAACAGTGAACTTTGGAAAGCTATTTTAATATTCTGTCTTTTGGCAAGGAGGCTGGTCCTGGGGATTGAACCCAGGGCCTTTGTACATTTCCCCTCCTCTTTTAAATTTTATTTTATATTTTGAAACAGAGTCTCTCTAAGTTACTAATTTGCCCAGGCTGGGCTAGAACTTGTGATCTTCCTGCCTCAGCCTCCTAGAATGCTGGGATCAAAGCCCTGTGCCATTTGTATTTGTTAATCTGCTAAAATTGTTTATGTATTTTAAATTAGAACTGTAAAATGTATATTATCCTTTTGAGCAGCTGCCGAATGTTATTACTAAAGTATCAAAACCAACCATCTCTCTTCCTTTTTATTTTTTTTAAACAAAGAAAGGATGTTATAAATTTTAATTTAACAGTTGAGCTAAGAGACCTCTAAATTACATGTTTGTACACCAGGAGAGAAGAGAGGTGGTTGCAAACTTTACTTCTGCTGTCTGAAAACACGTTGGGTTCTTTTTCATCTTCTACATATTTAAGTAGAACTTACTGTTTGCTTTGCTTATCATTGAATAGTTTGGAGAATCTTCTTATAATTGCAGTGTCCTATATTTCAGGTAAAACTTGAGTTAGCCAATATAAGAAACAAAATTTGTTTTCTCTTAGTTAAATATAATTATCCAAGAAACAAATTTGGGTTGGGTAATTAAATATTTTGTATGTAATTTTTTCTTTTCTCCTGTATCTGCTATAGTTAGAAAATGCTTCAGATCTTTGATATTTTTAATCTTGAGGAAAAAAAAATCATATTAACTGTAGAACTTTCAGGGACCACCTACAGTCTTCCTTTCATCTTCAGGAAGAACTTATTTAACTATTAAGAAATTTGACTCTACAGTCAGACAAGCATGTCTCCAAATTCTCACCTTTCAGGTTACTATTAATTGGCTTATATTACATGTCTACATTTCAGTATCTTCATCCTTAAATGAAATACGCAATAGTGTGTAATTTATAAAGTAAAATGAGAGAAATCATTCTTAGCCCAGTGCCTGCTCTGTAAGTACTCAGTAAATGTTGGTTCCTATATTTGACGCTGTGAATAGTATTAAAATCTGGTTATATTTTAAAAGAATTATTAGGGAAATTGGCTCAAAGTGGTTCTTAAGAAAGATGAGGTGGGCAAAGGCATTCAGAGCAGAGAGAACAGCATGTACAGTATCAGGTCATCAGAGGTCAGAGAAAGTTGGTACCAGAAAAGGAGAGATGAGGCTGGGAAGGGTGTATGGTCCAGATTCTGAAGACCTCATTGGGCACCTTACATGCGAATGTGGGCCGCTGTACTTCAAAATGTCCAGAAGGCAACCACTGAGGAGTTGGGTAGGAGACTAACAACCTAGAATAATTCTGGCATTGGAGGGTGGACCAAATGATGTTGACCCACGATGTGCGCCTGTGGAAGTGGATTCAGTAGTGCAGGCAGTGCACGGGGCATGGGAAGAGGCTTTTCTTGTTTAACAAGAAAAACATTTCTGATGTAGACAAGACGAGATCTGTTGGTCAATTGGAAATAATCTTTATTATTTAAAACAAAACTACAAAGAAATTAGTCTCTACAGTCTCCCCTTGAAAGTTATGCAACTATTAATTTTACGCTTTTATATTGTAACTTTTTTTTCCTGCATGTGCATTGTACTGGGGGTTGAACTCAAGGCTTTGTGAATGCCAGGCAAGTGGTTTACCTCTGAGCTACGTACCCAGCACTTTTAATTTTTTTTTTTTTTTTTTTTTTTTTTTTTTTTTTTTTTTTTTTTTTTTTTTTTTTTTTTTTTTTTTTTTTTTTTTGGTTTTGTCTTTTTTTCTTTTTGTGGTGCCGGGGATCGAACTCAGGCCCTTGTGCTTGCAAGGCAAGCACTCTAATCACTGAGCTAAATCCCCAGCCCCTTAATTTTTTATTTTGAGACAAAGACTTGCTAAATTGCCCAGGCTGGTCTTCAGCTTGCCATCATCTTACCCCAGCCTCCCAACCAGCTGGGACTATTCTGCTTGGCTTTTATTTGATTTTTAAATGCTACTTTTACATGGGAAAGAGTAGGAAAGGGTAAAATGAAAAATTTTGTATCTCATTTGCCTATCTCCTTTAATTCTCTTCTCCTATAACTAAAATGTCTATTATTAATTTTTTATAACCTTCATGAAAAAAATAGTTATACATATTCAATTCCAGAAAAAGAATATAAAATAAGAAATATTTAAGTAGAGTAAAAGAGAACATAGGAGATTTGGAATTTAGAATTGTGTGAATAGATTTTACCAAGAGTCAGATTGGAAAGCCTGAGGCTGCTTAGCAATAATCATGTCACATTAGTGCTCCTTGTATAGTAGAAGATGGAGTTGTTCTTTTAACAGCAGTGTTGATATTCTAACAGAATAATCCAGAATTGTACGTGGAATTAAAACCTTTAGTAATGTCTTAGGGATAAGCCGCTGTGGCTAATATTGTTGCCATATTCCCAGTGTGGGCAGATGGCCCTTTTAAATGTTGTTTTTGTGTGCCTGTCCTTTTCTGAACCCGAGTCATTACAGTGCATAACCAAGAGTAGATGGCATTAGATACAGATCCAGCTACCTTAACTTGTGAGACCTTGGAAGTAGTAGAGACATCTAGATTTTAGAAAATTCAAATGTGAGCTTAGTACATCTGAGCATGTGTTTTGCAGAAAGAATTGGGTTGCTGCCTAGGTCTGTTTTCTGCTGAGTTCTGATAAGCTCGTGGTTCTGAAAGCGGGCAGTTCAAGACCAAAGAGCCACTTCTGATAAGGGCTTCATCACAGCACGGCACACAAGCCCGAGAGACAGAGAAAACTGACTGACGCACCCTTGCTAAAGTCAGGAGTCCGCCCTTGAATCGACTAACCTGCTGTGTTGTAACGCATTAGTGGACTCAGGAGGGTGGTGCTCCATGACTGTGTAGACCTATCGGTCCTAAAAGCATCTGTCTCTCACTACTGTTGGAACGGCAGTGAAATTTCAGCGTGAGTTTTGGAGGAGACGTTCAAATGATAGCAGTTTCACGTTAAGCCAATAGCATGTACTTTTTGTTTTATATCCTAGAAGAAGTTGGCATTGCATTATTAATTAATTACGCATCATCTTTGTGCAACCTACTTTTCCCTATGTATCATAGATTGCCTTCACAATTGAGGTTTACTAAGTAAATATTGAATAATCTCACCTAACTTCATTTTCTTCAAACTGTGTGTCAGCAAAGTAGGAACAAGGGAAAAGGGACCAGATATATTCGGCTGACTTCAATCAAACCTGAGATGGTGTGCATGTAATAATATATTTTTGATCGAGGTGTTTTTGCAGTGTCATCATACTGACCAGAGTCGGATTCTGACTTGGCACATCCAGATGCTCCGACTTTCTGTGACCTAGATAGAAAACATATGGAGGTTTGTGTGTATTTTTAGCACATGTTAAGCTTTTAGCCTAAGGGCAAGATATACGAAAAACTTCAGGAAGTGAAAAGATAATCTCTATTTTTGAAAATTATGTAAAAATAATAAAGTGGTAGAGAAAGCAAACTAAAACTTGTACCTTCTATAGAAAATGTAGTTAAAAACTCAATTTCCTCTTCACTCAATTTTTATTACATTTAATTTTTTAAATAACAAATCATATTTTGAAAATAAGTATTATTTAAGTAATAGTGAAGATTTCACCTGTTGGCAGACCTGCTTGTCACTTATCACTAGTCCTAGTATAACTAGTTGGAAAACACCCCTGAGCCAGCCCCCTGATGTAATAGTTGCCTAGTGTGAAATCATGTTTCTGAGTTGCTAGCTGCAGAATTCCCTTTAAAAACATTTTAAAAATCACTTTTCTTGTTCTGATAGTTCACAGCTTTTCTAGAACCCACTTGTTGAAGTGACCTTTTCACAGTTTTGTATTCAGCAAGGAACGTATCAAGAAAAGAGCAGACTCATTAATCAGCAGCTGAGATTTATACATGTGTCTGAAGTACCACTTTAATATAAACTAAAATAAACAATATGTTTTATGTTAGTAGTACTACCTGTATTTAGTGTGGTAATTTTAAGACATTGGTTTCTTGAAGTATTCTTTACTGTTTTAATTTACATCTATATCTATATCTATATCTGTATCTGTATGTATCAGTCACTGGCGATGTGGCTTGGTGGTAGATTGCGTGGCTAGTAAGTGGCCTTGGATTTGGTCCCTAGCCCTGCAAGAGCACAGGTGTGTGCGTGTGTGTGTGTGTGTGTGTGTGTGTATCAGAGAGCTGACGCAGCTTTTAAGAGGAATGTTTTCTGTGAATAAGTTTTCATTGTGCAACACTTCCTTATTATAAGACCCTTCTCCTGTGGCTATTTCATTCCCGTACAGTTGGTTATTCAGAACCTTGTATACTTTCTATTATTTTTGAGTATTGTAAGATACTTTCCATCTGCTGGCTGGCTTAAAACAGTAGGCATCATAGCAGAAGAGCTGCTATGCAGAAAGGCCTAAGTGCATGTGTGGCAGTTGTTCAAAAAATTAAACACAGAGTTGCCATATGGCCCGGCAGTTCCATCCTTTATGTTCAAGAAACATGAAAACCTATGTCCACACAAGAAGTTATCATTCATAGTAGCCCCAAAGTGGAAACAATCCAAATACCCATCAGCTGATGAAAGGATGATTCAAATGTGTATCCATGCAGTAGAATATTATTCAGCCACTTAAAGGGAATGGAGTATTGATTTAACTTGAGTAAACTTACCAGAGTATTGAGTACACATAACCATTCCTTTTTTTAAAAAGCTTTTTTTGGTTCGTGCACCACACTCTTAATGTTCTTTCTGCCTTTGTGGCCACTCCTGTTGGTCCCTTCTGAGTAGTGATATTGATGTGCTTTCTCCTTGATCCTTTGCATGTTTTCATGAAGACTTGGAGAGTGCTAAGTGAATATTTGTTGAGTGGATGGATTGTTGCTATACTGACACTTTCTCAAGGGATTTGACTGTAAGTGCACCTTGTTAAATGAAGAGGTTGCAGTATGTCAGACCTGATTGTGCATTTCACAGTCAGACTTTGGTATATTGTCTGGGCCATGGTTCTCTCAGTCTACCCTACCGCATACATATAGTGAAACAAATCCAAGATCATCATGTCTCCCTGTGGGATTCAGTTACCTGTAAGCTCTCTGTATATCAAAGGTAATTACCAAGGTAATTTTAAAGTGCTTGCTTTTTCCAAAATGTTTACACTTATTTGACTATTTACAGGAATCCTGTAGCACCCTGTCCATCCTTTATAAAATAGTAATTACCTTACTTGGAGTAACACTGAAATTCTAACATTGAAGTACATATTCTGAGGTTTAGGATGAAACACGAAGAGATAATATTTAACGAAACTGTCTTATGCCACAGTGATTTGTGTGCTTGCTTACATTATATATTTTCATTTCCCAACAACTCTGGAGAAAAAAAAAAAAACAGCCCTTTGTAGGGAGAAGACCAAGGCTAAGGAAAGTTGAAAGTATTGGACACTACCAGTTATGCAGCTTCTAGAGATCAGAATAAGGATTTTTTCTCTCAGATTTTATAGCTCATGAGTCCATTCTCTAAATATATTAATAAATATAAAAATAATTACTGTAAGTTCTTGAATTTAGTAACTAAATTGTGTTGAAAGTTGTGTGTGTTATTTCATCTCTAGGCAGTTGTTTGGCAGAAAACTAGAGTATCTGACCACAAGATGGCTCTCATGTCAGTTCTGGGGACTGCCATTATGGGTAACTTGGAATCCTTTCAGTACCACTCGGACGAATCTCAGGTACATACAAAATATTCTTTCGTAGGTTTCACTTGGTAATGATGTGGTTAAAATATTTCTTTTGGGAGGTTAAGATAAGAGGTTTTTAACATTTTTATCAAAATATATATGTAAAGTAGGTAGAAAGTACATACAGAGGTAACCTCCTTCCCCAGCCCTGCTTTTATCTCTTTTGTTGCTTAAATTGATTTTTAAAAAATAATTTTCTATTTAGAATCATGCCATCCATTTGTACTATAAAGGTGCTGAGTTTGCTTTTTCCCTTTCCCATTGTAATATACACTCAAACTTTTCTTTTCCTGATCTATCAGCTTTAGACTGTTTGTTTGTTTGCTTGGGTTTTTTGTCTGTTTGTTTTTGAGACAGGGACTTGCCATGTCATTCAGGCTGGCTTTGAACACTCTATGAATCCAGGTTGGTCTCAAACTCATTGGCGATCATCCTGCCTCAGCCTCCCAAGTGCTGGAATTAACAGGCGTGTACCACCATGCCTGGCCCTGTAACCAATTTTGAGTCTTTCATCTTTTGTCTGAATATTGATTCCAAAGGTTGAACACTTATATGGAGTATACATTATTATATCTATAAGTAATTTTCATTTCAGAACCTAATACTGTATTAGGATTACATTCTTCTCTAGGGATCCGGTATTATGTCTCTTATGCCATACAAATGAAAATATTCTATTGTCCTGATTAAATGAAATTTTCTTTCTTGTACTCCATCAGTTGCCCAGGTTTTTCATTGTTTTTCTTTGCTTTACATGTGAGCTACTTCATAAAGGTTTTTGGTTTTTCTGAGGTTTCCAAAAGCTTTTCTTTTTTAGGTGAGGTTTTCTTCATCAAATCAGCAATAAAATTGAATTCATTTTACTGTAGTTTATAATCCATTCCATTCCCTCTTTTTGAAGCCATTGATCTTAGAACCCACTTATTTCTTCCTTGGATTGAGTATATTTTAAGCCTTCTGCACAGCTGTCATCCTGAGCGCTGTTACATCAGAACACTGATTGGTTCCATCATTCCTTATATCCCACGTCTTGGTTGACATTCATTCCCAGTTTATCTTCCATAGAAGGGGGCACAAGATGTAGATTTTAATGTCTGAAAGTGCACTTATTTTGCACTTTCTGTGTTGATGGTGTTGTGGACACACAGTTGTAGACTGAAATAGTTTTTCCTTAGAACATTGAAGACATTGAGTATCTCTTTGACCATCTGTTGTTGATTTTTAAGATTAATACATGTCAATTCTTTCTAGATGACATTTTTTTTTCTATTTGAAAATTCTTTGGATCTTTCCTTCATGTTTGTTCTTAAATTTTATAAAAATTTGTCTGTGTGTGTGTGTCTTACTAGGTTATCATTGTGCTCAGCAACTAAACTATGTGGACCTTTCTACTGTGAAGACTCATTTCTTCTCCCCAAGTTGTGTGTTTCCATCTATTAACACTTTCTCCCTATCCCTCTTTACTGATTAGGACCTTCTCTTTTCTCAGGTTTTCCATCTTTTCATTTTTCTGTAAGTTTTCAGAGATCTCACTGACTGTATCCTTTAATTCTTCTATTGAATTGTTTACTTTGTAAGTTGTGTTTAATTTCAAAGGACATTTTTATTCTTTTATAACTTCTTATGAATATAAAATCTTAACTCTTTCTAATGACACTAAGTTTTTGTTTTTAAAATATTTCTTTCTTAAATAATGTTTTTCTTAGGTTTTGTTCTGCCTACCTAAGAGGTCTTTTTTGCCAAGTGTCTGACTCTCTGTCTTGCCCCATGAGTAAGTAGGGCTTCTAACTGGATGTGGGTGGCTGGGCTCATTCACCCTGGGCTGTCCTCTGTTGTTGTGTAATCAAGATCCTTGCCCTGTTCCTGGCTTCTGAGAGAATCGTGATTGCCATAATGGAGTGAGGGGTTAGGGTTTAATCTGCATACCATATCCTTACTGCTCTGGTTCTCCCTCTATCCATCTTCATCCTTTCTCCTTTTCTTTCTTTTCTTCCCTTCTAGCACAAAGTTAGATGAATTGGAATTGATTTAAGACACATTGTCATTGTTCAGTTTCTTTAGAGAAAATGCCTTTTGTTTAGTTAGCTGCTAATTTAAGCCTCTAGGGTCCCTGAAAATCTGTTGCTCATAGTAGCTGACTCAGAGTGGTAGGGGCATGTCTAAATTCCCTCTAGATTCCTTCTAGATTCCCTGTAGTTCCATGGGACTTTGTTGCCTACATGTCTTCATGTTCTAGATAGACTTGCTGTCCTGATTTGGTCTACAGACCAGTAGTATGGCATCAGTTGGAATCCTATTAGAAAAAAAAGATTCTTGGGCCCTATCTCAGATCTACTGAATCAGAACCTGCATTTTCACAAGATTCTTAGATGCACCATTCAGGAATGGAGAGCAGTGATCTAGACCTTGGTCAGCTACAATCCTGTGTGTGGGCGGAACTATCACAGGAGCAGTCCTGTATTTGGCAATTTTTTTTCAATCTGTTTTGGGATAAGTTGCCAGATCTGACCTCGCCCATTTATTTTTAAATTTTCTTTTGAGATAGAATTACATAAAGAGACCTGATAATCTGCTAGATATCAGAATTTTTGATGTACTTTCATGTGTTATTTTTGCATGGAGGAATGAAGGGACTTTGTAAAGTGTGTGTCAGTGTTCCAGTTACAGTGCTAATGAAAGTTGGGAGTGTCTTTGATGAGAGTGATCGCATTAGTACATCCTCTTCTATCCTCGCACTGTGTCTAAACAGGTGTTGTATTTGTGTTGCCATCAGCCACTCATCGCCACTCCGTGCTCTTTATTTTTATATTCTTGTTTTCTCCTATATATTGCTCATATAGTTGAAGGAGATTGTCCTGTGTCAGAGTTTCTTTGAGATACTTCTTATTCCTGCCCAAAAGCAATCCGGAGTTGTCTTACAACTGCTAATAACTGTTTCACCCTACTAACTCCATTATGTATCTTTAAGTGGTAAAACTTGTCCACCAAGGCCTGCTCACTCTACAGGTGTGACAGATCCATTGGCTAAGGGGAATCCTGGGTGTAGAGAATCTTTATCTATCTATTCCCTTAATGTGGGAGTCCATTTTTTGTCTGTAGAGAACTCATATGGGAAGAACATCTTTGTTATGGATGATGGTCTCAGTTGAGCCACTCCCATGGCAGATTTTGTTAGGTATTTCTCAAGTGTGGCCTTTTTGACCTGATGGACTTCCTTATGACATCTGTCTTCTCTTTGATACTTTTTTCTCTACATTACTCCATGCTACCTTCTGCATGAATTCCTTAGTACTGCCTAATTTTTAACCCCTAAACCATTCATTTGTTTCTAAGATTCAGAATTTATTTATTTTCGTATTTTTTTCCTCTAAACTTGCTTCGTAGTTACTAATTTAATTTCCTTATGGTCATACCTTTCTACTCCACTGCTCTGAAACTTGTTGAATGTGGTATTTGATGCATTTTGATGTGAAACTTTTGTCCCAGTCGTTTGTTTGGTACTTGATATGTGAGGAAACTTGTTGGTGTCAGTTGCCTTGTGACTTGGTCTCCTTTCCAGCGAAAATAATTTGTTGGGTACTCCATGTGCTTCCAGAACCAATTAACAGTAAGTACCAGCATATCACTGTACTAAGATCAAAGTCCTTTCCATATTGCTCTATCATTTCTCTTTTCCTGAGAGAAAATTCTTTCATTTCTACTATTTTATGTGCTTTGAAATTCTGATTTTTGAAATCACTTTGAGTGCAGGTTTGCTTTCCTCTCCCCACATACCTTTCCCGTTCTGTGGTTTGGCAGAGGCTCCCTCTCCATCCTCGATTCAGAACCAGGAGTTAGATTAGCAGGTGATGCTCCAGCCTGCCAAGATTTCACTCACCTCTTTGCTGAGCCACTTGGCTTAGCGTGTTCTTGGTTTTGCAGTTGTCTCTGTTCTTCCCTGTGGCCCTGGCAGGCAGCTCCAGACAGTGATCGCACAGCATTTTAAAGTTTTACTATTTTTGCGGGGATGGTGGTATATGAGCTCCCTGTTTCAAATGGAAAGACTAATTTCAATCCACTGCCTTATACGGAATGTTTTCTGTCCTTATTTTCTTGCCAGAATTTAATTTCCAGATGACATACCTTGTGTCTGATAGTACAGCACATAGGACTTTTACCTTTAACCATCACTCCCTGCTACATGTTTTGCATCCATAAATCATTATTTGTCTTTTATGTGATTAGGTCTTTTAAAATTACTTTAAAAATTGATTTTGTCACTCCTGTGTTGTTTGTACTTAGAATGGAAGACAAGGGAGTTTCTCTGTGAACTTGTTTCACTGTCCTAACCAGAGTATTTAAGTCATTTAGAAATGTAACTCCACGTTGTTCTCATGGGTTTTATGGCCGAACGAGGAGAAAGATTAGGGTTAGAGTCGTACCAACACAGTGGGTGGGGAAGGGGAGGTGGGTTTGACAGACTGTGTAAATGGTAGGACTCTGTCATGGTAAAGGAATACGGGGGAGCTGGTTGGACAACAGGGTAGAAGTGGGATGACGTATTTTATGAAGTTTTGAGCTTGAGACTATTTTTGAGACAGTTGCAGATAGTAAGCATTTGGGAGTGAGAGAAATAGACTATAGTATCTTTATCTTAGCATCACTGTATATGGCTGCTTGTTGAAACTGTAGTTGTAGATGAAATTATAGTAACTGGAGAACACGAGAAAAGGGCCTGATGATGGAGTTCAGAGGGACCATCATCATTTATAGGGCTAAGGAAAGGAAAGAAACCAGTCAAAGAGGAAGTGTCATAAAGGAAGCAGAAAGACGAAGAGAACAGTGAAAGAGCTTCGTGCGCTGGGGTGCTTTCCGAAGCAGAGGCTTGTCTTTGATGGCAGGGGCTTCAGAGAGTCAAACAAGACAGCTGGAGGTGGTCATTAGAACAGAAGCTGACTTAGAAAGGGGTTGAAGAGGAAGAAAAGAGAGACTCGTAGCTGAGAAGCAACCAGTGGAGCAGTATTTGATTGTGTTTTGCCTTCAATTTCTATTTTCCTTTCTAGGTTGAGGTCTAGAATCTTGTAAGATTTGTCTCATTTTTATTTTGTTGCATTGATTTGGTCTTTTGTATTTTATTTATAAAAACCATCATATTTTACTTTCTCTATAACTTAAATATAGCTTGTTAAGATTATCCTAAATCATTTTAAAGTTCAGTATCTGAAAATAGTGTACAGTGAAACATACAGTAATTATATAAGGGCCAACCAAGATAGTTTGAAAGGAAACCACTAACAATTATCTATTTTTTCTTCATTTTCTCTTTTATTCGTAGCCTTTTGGACCAGAGGGCAGATTTTTTTTGTTTTTTTAATTTACAGAATCAATAAGTGTTTCAGAACTAAACAGTCTTTCCCTGATGCCCAGCAGGTGTTTTAAGAAAGGTCTCATGTTACCTAGTATATTATACAACCATGTATAAATGCTGCGAAGTTTTACAGTTAATTAAGTGGTATCATTTTGTAATGGATTATCCACATTTATTAATTTATTTTTTCTAATTGGCATAATTTGGCACCGTGACAATAATGCACTTAGTGTTCTAAAACTGGTAATGCATCTCCTTAAACACTTACTTCCAAGGGCAGGGATAGCTATAGACAGAGGTGGTAGCCTACAGGCTTATGTTGGTAAGGCACTTCATGGTTTCTGCTCAACTAAAAATAGCACTCTCACTGACATACTTGCTTTCTTTAACCTAACTAAAATTTTACTATTGGTGTTTCTTAGCAGATTAATAACACATTGAATTCCAGTTGTTTCAGATAAGAGATTATAGGCCTGTATTTCTATTAACTTGACCGAAGTCACATAGCTAATAGTGGAGCTGGGCTTCAGACCCTGCCAGTCTGGCTCTAGCCTGTACTTTTAACATTCTGTATAGTGGCTTTAGCTGTGTTAATTAGCTAAGAGTGAAGTTTAGGAACATGTTCTTTGCCTCACATCCCTTAAATCTCTCTTTCCTTGGGTATCTTTTGTCTCCTTCATTGTTTCCTCCTGCATACATTTGTAGCATAAAGGTAACTTGTAAACAGTGAAATTTTTATGGAAAATTTCTTTAAGCAAAAATGAAGGCAAAGTGGCAATGGGTGCCCCAAGGAAATTAATTCAAAGAATAAAAGAAAAATTTTTTTTTTAATTTAAAAATGCAGGACCAGTAAGATAGGCTTTATAAGTATACTCAAAGATATACAGCAACTTCTTTATGGTTAAGAGAAAAGGACAAAACAGCCTGAAAGAAAGCAGTGTGGGAAAAGAAACTAAAAAGAAAGAAGGTGAAGCTGAGTAGAGAGTGAGTGCAGTTTGTCCTATGACAGTTAAATATTTAAAAATATGACCATGAAGATTTTATAAATGTCCATTTTTTCTTAGAGTTATAAACACCAGGTTAGTGTGCTTCAGTATTTTATTCAAGGTTAATTCTCGAGACATGAAGTGTATAGCTATGTAGATCTTAAATTGAAAATCTGTTTTGTACTTTTTTTTTTTGTACCTTTTAATGTGATGTATATAGCCAGACCATTGGATGGGGAAATTGGATACTCTGTGACTATTTATTATAATTACAGATTTATCTAAGTGGATTCTTTCCAAAGCTGGATGCAGACCACTCTTCTACAAGTCTTTCAACTCCAGAGAGGAGTTTCATCTTTATAAATAGTCGACCCATCCATCAGAAAGACATTTTAAAGGTAATCACTTTCAGAAAAAGTATCACTTTTATCAGAAGTTTAAAACCAGGTCTGTCATTTGTCAAGTGTTACAAGAATGGCTACTAGAATTTGCTATAAAGGAAAAGAAGGCAATAAACAGGTAATCTTTTATCAAGCGTTGTGCTGGGTATTATTTACCTGTTACATTTCGTTTACTTTTTACAACAGCACTGATGCATAATTATCCCCATTTATACTGAGGAAACTAATGTTAAATGACTCATTTAAGGAAAAGAGCCAGAAAATAGCTTTTAGCCATGAAGCCAGCTGCACTGAGTACCTGTGCGTCTCAGGATGCCTGTGCTTTGTGTAGGTTCAGGCTGCCGCAGGGCTCTTGCCACTGCTTACTTAGGCTTTTCCTTCTGGGTAGTTGCAGCTACTCAGTGTTTTGGTTGAATCTGCTGCTTTTGGTTGTATTTTAAGGTTGCCAATACTGTTTTTAAATGGTACTTTTGTATTTTGTTCATTACATGTATTTGTAGTTAATCCGACAGTATTACAATCTGAAGTGCCTAAAGGAATCTACTCGTTTGTATCCCATTTTCTTTCTGAAAATTGATGTTCCTACAACTGATGTGGATGTAAATCTAACACCAGATAAAAGTCAAGTATTATTACAGAATAAGGTAATTTTTTCAGATAATTTTTATATATTTATAAGTATATGCAGCCTGTTTTCCTATAAAAAGACTTGCTTGTTTATATTTTTCTTTTTTTATTATTTTTCATTTTGTCTATTATTTTCATAGTATCTCTTAATATTTGTTAATTTGTATTTTTTAGGAATCTGTTTTAATTGCTCTTGAAAGTCTACTGACAACTTGTTATGGACCACTACCTAGTATAAATTGTTATGAAAATAATAAAACAGATGTTTCCTCAACTGACATGGTTGTTAGTAAAACAGCAGAAACAGATGTGCTTTTTAATAAAATGGAATCATCTGGAAATAATTATCCAGATTTCGATACTTCAGTCATTGCTTTTCAAAGTGATGTACGTAATGATGGATCAAGAAAAAACACTAATAATTGTTTAACTCAGCAGACAAGTATTGATGAACATTGTGATGATCATTTTAGGAGTGAAAATTCTAACATTAATAAGGACGCTAGAAATATGTTTCAAAAAATCCCAATGAATGACTCGCCATCGGAAGGTGCTCAGAGTGAATCTCGCGAAACTTGTGTAGATTCTGTCAGGCATGCCCAGTTAGAAGAGGGCAGTAAAGGCCATAGAGGTGAAAGGGGGGGAAGTGAAGAGGCAGCAGTTCCTGAGAAGTCTTTGGAAATCTGTGCAGATGACTGGAGCAAAGGAAATGCACTGAAGAATTCAGTAGGCGAGAATCTTGAACCTGTGACAATTTTAGTGCCTCAGGAAAGTTTAGCACACGAAGTGAGCAAGAATAATCATTCAAACCTTGAACAGGAAGATCTCAGTGCTGGCCCGTGTACCAAAAAATCAAATGTAGTAGATAACAAATCTGGACAGCTGACGGCCTATGATTTAATTAGCAGTCGAGTAATCAAGAAACCCATGTCTGCAAGTGCCCTTTTTATTCAAGAACATCGTGCTCAATTTCTCATAGAAAATCCTAAGACTAGTTTAGAGGATGCAACAGTGCAAATTGAAGAACTGTGGAAGACATTGAATGAAGAGGAAAAACTCAAGTAAGTTTCCAGAGTTTGCATGTGACCTGACCACTCAGCTCTTTCCATTCTATATGACTCACTGATTTAAGAAAAAAAATTTTTAACTTCTTATTTACAGAAAAGCAGAATGGAAAATGCCTTTTGGCTTGGCTAGAGTATCTTTACTAGTATCACTTTTTCCTTTAAATTTAGACACTTTGGGGGGTATTATTTTTTGTTTCAAAATAAGTTTTCTTTGCATAAGTCTTAACTGCTTTCTGGTTTGTTACATTTGTTCGACTATGATCAGCTGAGTCCAAAATCATTAAGTGAGAGTGCAGAACAAAAATGATGTCTCACCCAAGAATGACATTATTACCGCTTCTCTTTTGCACTTAATCTTGGAATTCTTACTATGATCCCAAATCCTGCAAAGAATATAAGCCATCTAGGAGTAGACTCCTACAGTTCTTTATTCCACCTTCCCTCTTCTTTATTCCTGTGCTTTCTTCCTGTTTACCTTTCTTTTTCTTCTTTTCTTCTTTTCTTCCTCCTTTCCATTCCCTTTCTTCAATTAGGAAATACTTATTAAAGATTTTGTGTGTATAAGGCCCTGAGTACTCCAGCTACTCACTTTAGTTATAAAGAAAACATACTTTCCCTATGCATAAATGGTGCATTATACTGAGGAAGATATATTTAAACAACTAGTAATCATAGAATGTAGTGAGTTTTAAAATAAAGAAAATATAGAGTTATGAATACACTTAGCATTTGGGCTTAATTTCATCTGTGGGATTGGGAATTGCCTCCCTAAATAGAAATTAACAGAAGCTTTAAGGAATTGTCAAGGTAGAAGGAACATGTTACTGGGGAACAGAATATAAAAGTATATGTTAAGAAAAAAGATGGACCAGATCATAGAAGGTTCTTTAAGCCTGAGAACTAGGATCAGGGTTTTCCAGCTATTAAACTTTGGGCTAAGGGTTTAGGACAAACTTTGAAATGGAGAGCCTTACGTTTTTTGGTTTTTTTAAGAATTGTTTTTTTTTTCACCCTTGTTTACTTAAACTCTTTTTCTAGTGGGTTACAATCTGTGTTTGGGCCCATACCCTGCCACTGAGGTTTCAGGTCAATTGGTGTTAATTTGAGTTTTCATTTGCAGTAGCTATATATATTTCTTCTTAAAATAACTAAATGTAATACTGCAATTGTGATATTATTGAAAATGGGAGATAAGCTTTAAATTAATCTCAGATACTATTATTTGATTTGATTACTGGTCAAATCAGGATGAATAGTTTCCATTCAAGTTGCTAAATCCTGTAATGATGTTGCTACAAAAGTAGCAGCTGTTTTTACTTAACATTTACCTAATATTCCTTTGGACATAACTTTTTTTATTTCCCAAGGAACTAATTAAATTGACTTCTTGAGTAAATTGAAAAATTAGTACCATATGTGAAAATTTGCACATCATAATTAATTACCAAAAAAATGGTGATCTTTGTCTTGAACTCATTTTCCACTACACAGGAAAAATATTGAATTTTGAGTATCCAAGAGGTAAAAATACATTATTTGTAATGCCCATTGGAAATCATGTGTTTTATATAGTAATTCAGAACTTCAGATTCCAAGTATAAATGGGAGAAAATAATTTTTGAAAGTATGAGTATGTTAAGTAACCCAAGGAGACATTTGTCATCTAGATTACAATGAAACTGGGTCTTTTTTTACATTCTTATTCAGGTAATATTTCTTCAATAAACATGTACAGTACTGAAGACAAATGATACGCTATGTCATGTTCTCTTGTCTTCTAGACTTACTTTTAATATTTATTATGATTTACTCAGTAATAACATTTTTAAAAATTTGAGACCATTTTCATGAATTATGAACTGAGAATAGGATAATATTCTTTTGACACATTCCTTGAAATTCTCCATGTAAATATCTCAACATCTGGTCATTTGCTAAGCAGCAAACATTTGATTTTTCTTTCTGAGAAAAGTGGACCTGTGAAGGTGAGAAACAATAAACTGTGTGGCCATTATGTCAACTCTCTGATGCCGATAATAGCATTTTTATTTCCTAAACATACATATTCAGGTTGTTTGCTTAAAATGTTATGTGCGTGTTACTTACAGTAGAATTTGGCTAGTTTCTTAAAAATTGAGAAACTAGAAATAACCGTAATTCTTTAGTCCCAGTATTATCATCTTTATATTATTATTTTATTAATAGAAAACTCGCTTTAAAAAATTTAGCAAGGTTATTTAATTACCAGCCTTTAGTCATCATGCCCCATTCTTGTTTTTTGTTTGGTTTTTTTTTTTGGTGCTGCGGGTTGAAGTCAGGGCCTTGCGCCTGCCAAGCATGTGCACTGCTGTTGAGCCTTGTCTCGGCCCCAGATCTATGTTTCTTGATGGAACAGAGTGATAGCAAACATCACCATTTACTGTGTGCCAAGCACTGCTCATTTTATTTACAACTATGAAGTAGGTGCTTATTATCAGTATATTATTGCTTGTGAATATTACTGAGGCACACAAAAATTTATTTGCATAGGTCTGCAAAGCTACTAAGGGCAGGGCTAGGCCACACTGGCTTTCTCCAGAGTCTGTTCTTAACTGCTACACTCAGGTAGTTCCAATTCTGGGTGTGCACTGTAATCACCTATAGGCTGTTCTGCAGTAGGCCACTCTCCACCCAGGCCTAGAAAATTAACAGAGTGGGGCATAGGCATCTCAGTTGCTCAGAAAAAGCGTCGACACATCTGCTTTCTAGACTGTCTTTGGCCCTTGGAGTTTCATTTTACTCCTTTTGTTACTGACAGAAGACTCCTTGGTTCTTTACCCAGTGTAATTTTGAAATGTCTGTTGTCTTATACCTTTAAAATTGAGTGAAACTAGTGGTTTGTACATTTTCAGTTTATTGGAATTTATTTTTTCATTGATGATTGTAGGATGAGAATAGCAACAGAAAAAATTAATATTTAGTTATGAAATGATTATAAATTTAATCATAATTTTTTATTTTGTGTTGTTATTTTAATGACTAATTTTACTGGTAGGTGATTACTAATTAGAGTATTAATATATGTAAATTTCATTTTGTAGTGTTCAGGGAATTGTTTATTCCATGTTAATATTAGAGAAAATAACGCTTCAAATCTAGAATTCAGTCTTAAATTTAATAATTTCTCTATCCATTTTTTTAGTACCTGTGTCCAGTATCTTTTTTCTTTTCTTTTGTTTCATTTCATATCTTTTTGTTTTGTGGTATTGAACTACATCTCCAGCTCTTTTTTATTTTTTATTTTAAAATAGGGTCTTCACTGAGTCACTGATTTGCCCGGGGGAGGCTCATACTTGCAGTCCTCCTGCCTCATCCTGTCAGAGTGCTGGGATTACAGGCACCACTGTGCCCAGTTGCTCCCATACTTTCTTAAATCATTCTTTTAAATTTGGTAAAATATACCTGAAGTGAAACACAAGGCTCTTAACAGCATGGATTTTCATAAATGTGTACATCTGTATAACCAGCATCCCAAGTAAAATATGGAGCATCTCCCAGAGAAGTCCTCCTACCGTCCTCCAGCTAATCTCTATAGACAGGCATTGGTTTGTTTTCTATTGCACTATTCTTGGTTTTGCCAGTACTTGGATTTCATAAATATATAATTACATGATATGTATCTGACTTCTTCCCCTCAACAGAATACTTCTGTGACTCTCCATGTTGTAGAATCTAATTTGGAGTTCATTTTTTTAATCAACAAGTAATATTCAGTTATAAACATAGCAACATTTATTTATTCAGTTTCCAGTTGATGTACATTTAGGTTGTTTCCACTTTGGAACTATTATGAATAAAGTTCTTTACTGTTTCGTTTCCAAGTATTTTAGGCATTTCTAAATAATTTTTTATTTCCAAGTTAAGATGGACAGAGATAATACTAACTTAGATTTCAGTTTTTTGAAATGTATTGAGAATTTAAGCCCAGCATTTCATCTGTCTTGATAAGAGTTCCATGTTCATTTGAAGAATCTGGATTCTACCGTTTCTACATGGTTGTGTTCCAAGATATCAACTACGTTGAAATGATTGATAGTATTACCAAAGTCGTCTGTGATTTTTGAGGGAAGGGTATTAGTATCACCAATTATGATTCTGGATTTATTTCTTCTTCTGATCTGTAAATTTTTCTTCATTTAATATGAAGTTCTGTTATTAGACACATAAACATTTGATTGTTACACCTCTCTAATGGCCACTTTATCCCTGATACTACTTCTTGTGTTGAAATTTACTTCATCTTATCATACAAGGGCCTCTCTGGCTTTTTTATGCATAATACATCTTTTTCTCTTTCTTTTAATTGTATATTGTGTCTGAAAGTGTGACTCTTACAGGTTTGCTTTAGCTTTCTCTTTGTCCTATCTCTGTTTCGTTTCCTCTAATCTTCTTTTTTTGGAGAGAGAGGATGCTACTTTAAGGTTAGATAAATACTTGTTAGTATCTAATTTTAATTCTCTTGCCTTTACACACATTTGCTTTGGTGAATACATTGAGCACCCTTAATTTTTTGTAATCTACTTAGATGTAATATACTAATAAAATGTTAAAATCTGACAGGTAAAATTCTACTTATGTCTCATGTCATTCTTTAATACTGCAAATATGCTGGCAGAAAATTCCCCTCTTTTATCTAAAATAGCAGTTTGATCTTTGTTTTGAAGGACTTTTTTGCTGGATATAATTGAATTTGTATTTTGCTACTTAAAAGATTTCATTGTTAATCTGTGTATTGTTTCTGATGACATTCATTTTTTTTTTCCCCTTTCTGACTGATCTTAGGATTTTATCTTAATATTTGGTTTTCACAAGTTTGATTCTAATTTATATAGCTGTGGATTTCTTTACATTTATCCTGCTTTGGATTTGCTGCTTTTAGATCTATAAATTGTTAGATTTCGTCACATCACCTAATTGTTAGACCTAATTTCTTCAACTATTGATTTTTTTTTTCCAACTTTCTGTTTTTTAAATTTGGGACTCCAATTTTTTAACTCTAAAATTTCTGTATTTGTTTTACTTTTTAAAAATAAGCATTTATGAAAAACCCATCTTTAATTTTTTTTTTTTTTTTTGCTGGTAGCAGCATTTGTGGCATCTTGAAATTAGCTTCTACCAGTCACTTTTTATGTGACAGTGACTCACATTTTTTTGTTTTATCACCTCACCTCAGCGATAACTTTTAATTGTGTAACTGGACATTATGGGAAACACGTTTAAAACTCTGGATTCTACTTTCTTCTTTTAGAAAGTATTGGTTTTTGTTCTACCAGATATTTAAATTACAGATCACCTTCAGCTTGTGGTGGTTTTGGTTTTCACTTTGCTGGAGAGAGATTGTGAGGGCTTTTCCGTTAGTCCTAGGGCAACTTCCTTACTTCTAGGAGATACTTTTTTTTTTTCACTCTGCGTTATGGCCCTCCTCCAGTTTTAATTGAAAGCGCAAAGTGTTTACTAAAGCATAAAACCATGTATAATTCAGACTCCACACTTCAATGTTTCTCCTGCACTGGGCAGCATGTGAAACCTCTGTTCAGCTCATTTAGCCTTCTAATGGTTGTTTTCCTTTTGCCTCTCACACGTGGCATTTTCTCTCTCAGATTGTTCTAGAAGCAGTAGCTGTGTGTTCTTATGACTCAGGCTCCCTGGTTGAGGACTTGCCACGTCTTACCCCCTTACTGCTAGAAACTACCCTCTGGGCAGTAGCTATATAAATGTAGAAATGTGAATCCATTCTAATTTTTGCCCACTTTAGACTGCTCTTCTGTGCTTATTTTAAATAGATGAATTTTATCTGTTGTTTATAACATAGCATAATCATATACAGGAGGATTAGGCTAATGCATGATTAATTATTGGACCTATAATGCCAGTTCTTTGATTTTTTTTTGAATTTACTTAAAATATTAATATATTTTTGCTATGACCTCATTATTACTGTTTTGTCTCTATTCTTAGATATGAAGAAAAGGCTACTAAAGACTTGGAGCGATACAATAATCAAATGAAGAAAGCCATTGAACAAGAGTCACAAATATCATTCAAAGATGGCAGAAAAAAGATAAAACCCACCAGTACCTGGAGTTTGGCACAGAAGCACAAGTTGAAAACGTCCTTATCTAATCAGCCAAAACTTGATGAGCTCTTTCAGTCCCAAACTGAAAAAAAAAGGACTGAAGATATTAAAATAATACAGGTCCCTTTTTCTATGAAAAACTTGAAAATAAATTTTGAGAAACAAAAGAAATTGGACTTAGAAGACAAGGATGAGCTTTGCTTGATCCACAATCTCAGGTTTCCTGATGCCTGGCTAATTACATCCAGAACAGAAGTAATGTTACTAAACCCATACAGAATAGAAGAAGCGCTGCTATTTAAAAGACTTCTTGAGAATCATAAACTTCCTGCAGTGCCACTGGAAAAGCCAATTATATTATCAGAGAGGTATGGTGAAGCAGTACAATTTTTTTTAACTCTTAAGAACATGAATTCCTACTAGATAGAATAGAAGGTAAAAGGTTGAAAGTCTTTTGGTAAGGATAAATCGTATTTAAATCTTCTAAAATTTTTATTTCTAATCTTTAGTTGAACTAATTGTTTATAATTTTGTAATCCACATAGTTCACTTTTGCATTTAACAAATACCAAGCTAATTTCTCCTGTACCTTAGTAACTTTCCTAGAGTAACTTTGAAGTTAGGTTGCTATGAATGTCTTTTTAATATTTTCAAAAATACACCACAGTAGAATTATACAGTGAAGCCTTTTATGAACAGTTGCCAAGATTTTGCCACATTTTCTTTGTCCTTTTGATATACACACACATTTTCTTTCTTTTAAAGAAATTGAGAACAATTCCTGCTGCTAACATCCTTCAGTATATCTCTCAAAAATGACTCTCTTCTTAGTTAACTATAAGCGACTTTTTCATAATTTACACAGTAGTAATTCCTTAGAATTGCTCCTCATTGTCTCAAAGTTTTAAATTTAATTTATATGTACAAGATCCATTCAGTACATTTCGCCATGTATCTGAAATCTCTTAGTATCACACCATTGACATTTTACGGATACTAAGTCATTTAGTGGCATATCCCGTTTTCCCCGTTTGTCTCTTTACTTCCTTATCTAGTGTTTAACTTCTTTTTCTCTACCTCATGTGGAATTGGAAGTTAGCTCAGGAAGATGGAACTGACCTAGATTCTTTCTGGTGAGACATCTTGATAGGAAGGTTGCACTTTGTGTTCCATCACAGTGACAGGCACCTGGTGGTGCTCAGCTGGTGACAGCCCGATTGTCCACCTTGCAGCTCTCTGTGTGACAGATTCATCCATTGATGAGTGTGCACTGAATTAATTTTATTTTGGTTATATAAAGTGCTATTCTTTTTTATATCCTATATGCCCAAGTTGCTGTCTGCAAAAATGAATAATAACTGACCTATTAACATTTCCTTTTTTTATAAAAACCTTGGTATTTCTGTTTCAGTCTGACACAGGTAGATACGACAAAG
Source organism: Hystrix cristata (assembly GCA_004026905.1). Lineage (NCBI taxonomy): Eukaryota > Metazoa > Chordata > Mammalia > Rodentia > Hystricidae > Hystrix > Hystrix cristata. The sequence goes on along the minus strand of PVJO010003094.1, from coordinate 37,238 downwards.
ATAAAATCCTGAAAATTAAAAAAGACATTTCAGGATTTGTTTGCTAGTATATATTATTAGCTGTTTCAGAGCCTCTCAGGACAGAGCAGAAATAATTTATAAAATGTGTTAAAACACAGTCCCATCAGAAGGGGAAAAAAGTGGGTGAGAACAGAGTAAAACATCTGTTAAATCTATATTTTCAAATAAGACAATAGTAACTATATAATCTAAAATCCACTGTCTTTCATTGTATTTTCTTAACACTGGTTTAGGAACTGTCAAAGGAAGAATTAGAAAACACTGCCTTGGACTGTGTTGAAACAGGTAATTCAAAAACGTGGTAGTACTCTTTGTTCCCTCAAAAAGAACGAGGGAGAAACAAAAAGAACAGAACTAGGGCACATCTGAATGTTTAAACTTGAGTGTTTTTCTGAATAGTGTTTATAGATTTTTCATTCAGATTTTTAAGATCTTTTCGTGTTTGTCCAAATTAAAGGTTTTAAAAAATATTTTTCAATATGATGTTTTGTTCAAAAAGAAATCCAGTGTGAACTTATTTTTTAGGGCTTGTACTGTCTATCCTGAATGTGAGTCTTTCTTAATTGAGTATGGACAGTAACGAAGTATAATTCAAAGTGTAATTGACTTCCCTCATCTTAGGAAGCCTGGTATACCCCCCCCTCCGCACAGTGCAGGTTTTCCAAAACTGAGTCATGGACTAATTACCCACAGTGCTGGCAGGGTAATTACAGATTGGGTCCAGTTCTTGCCAGAATTCTAATGGCAGTTGTATAGCTACACTCATAAAGGTTGCTAGGAAAATAAGATCGTGAAAAGACATAGCAAAATTTCTGTTGCATAGTAAGTGCTCAGTAAATACCATTAACTGTTACTTGATGCGTGCTCTGTGTCTTACAGGCATCTACATTACCCTAGCAAGCTTTATGAGGTTGGTACTGTCATCCACATTTTATGGGAAACTGAAAGAGAAAGTTGAATAACTCAACCTACATGTACATGGCCAGCAAGCAGGGATGCCAAGATTCCAATCCAGATACTCTAGCTGTGGACAGTATTGTACCATTACCATCCACTCTCAGACTAATTTTCGGAATGTTGGTTAGATGAGAGGAGAGTGTATCTGTCCTCTTTGTGTTCAGTAAAGACATAGCTTCATTTGCTTTTTCTTTCTTTCTTTTTTATCTCTCTAGTACCGGGAATTGTACCCAGGGCCTTGTTCATGCTAGGCATTTCCTCTACCACGGAGCCACATCCCAGCCCCTTTTTAAAATTTTTTTAAATTTTTATTTTATAATTAAAATTATTTTTATTTTTTATTAGCTGTATTTTTTAGTTCTCATTTTTAAATTTTACATGTTTGCAGGACACGTTACATGTACAAAACACATCTTAATTCCTTTTTTCATCCCTTTTCCTTCTCCTCTCCCTCCATCTCTTGATCCCCATCCCATTTGAGAAAGAGCTACCTTTCTACTTCCTATTATCTTTTATTTTGTTCCTTATTTATAATTTAGGTTTCTCATATAAGCTTGTGTGTCTTGATTTATGTCACGTAATATTGTGGTCTTAAATTGCATCCCTTTTTACATTTTGAGACAAGGCTGACCTTGATCTTGTATCCTCCTGCCTCGTAAGTGGCTGAAATTACAGGCATGTGCTACAATACCTACCTTCATTTGCTTTTACAGAGGATATAGAAATGTAATGAAATAGTGTGTCATCCTACAGTAGAACATAAAGCGGTCCCTAGCATACCTAAGACAGTATCTGCCATACAGTAAGACACTCAAATACTTATTTAATGAATGGAGAAAAGTCACTATTCTCTTACTAACTTCAGCAGATGGCTTTTGTCACTATTATGAGGTGCCCTGACCAAACGTTAAACCAGTGTGAGTGGTCAATTTGTACCCTAGATAATTTTTGGCTCCATCAAAATTTTGCTTAGGTCTTACACCACCAGAATCATGCCATGCACCACCTTTGGCGAAATGCCATCCTTGGAGTATGACTGCAGGAAACTCTTCCAAGCTTTGACATGATGAATTTAAAAATTCCTGGGGGAGAGAGAGAGATTTTTAATCATTTTGTTATTAGAAAAACCTTCGCTAGCAATTGAAAATTTGACAGGATAAGCCATCTGGATCACTTGATAATGTTGTTACTTTGTTTTAAAAGAGGTATTACTTATAAATAAAGGTTTTCATTTGTTATATTTAGAGAGCCGTTTTTTGGAGGTTTATCAATTTTATTGATCTTTTAATTTTTTAAAATTTTATTTAAGTGGTACATTTTAGATACACATAAGGATAACACTCATCATAGGGAATTTGTACCTATACATGATGTCTCTTGCTGCTGCTTTTTTTCCCATTCTCCTCCCTCCAGCCCCTCTTCCCTTCCTTATTTACAAAAGCTTTGGAAATAGCCATTTTAAAATTTTACATTGAGTTTGTAATATTCTAGAAGGTAGAAATTGTCTTTTATGCCTGTTTTTCTTCCTTTCTGTACAGTACATTGTATGTAGTGGTTCTTTATAAAGTAGTAGCAAATATATAAAATGTTTCTCAAAGGGTTACTTATACATTTGTGTTTTGGTTGATAATGTTTTTCAAAAGGTTCTTGGATTCACTTTTTAAACAAATTCTCTTATTTTAATCTGCATATTTAATAACCTAATGAGCCATAATTTCTTTTTCAGTCTTTTGAATGGATCTCATTATTTAGATGTTTTATGTAAAATGACAACAGATGACCAGAGATGTGGTGGATCAACTTATCTATCTGATCCTCGTCTTACAGCAAATGGTTTCAAGATAAAATTGATACCAGGTATGATAATGTGATTTAATGCTTTCTGACTTGGAAAAATAAGTGTGTTCCAATAGTTACATTTGGGTTTCACAATTTTCAGGTGTCATGGTATATTTTCGTCTCACTAAAATTCATTGCCAGGTTTGTAATGACAGACTAATTTTAAAAAGATTACCTCTGCCTGACAGAAGCAAGTTTGTCGTCTCTTTCAGTCTAATAATTTGCATTTGCATTTTTCTAACTGATCAACTAGTTAATTTTTTTGTAATTTTTGTCGTTGTCTATTACAATATTCAGATCACCTGCTTGGAATTATAAAAAATACTTGGGGGAGGGTGTTGGCTGGTCTTGAACTCCTGACCCTCTTGCCTCAGCTTCCTGAGGGAGAAATTACAGGTTTGTGCTATCATGCCTGCCTATAAAAATACTTTTTTAGATGGTGAAACATAAATTAATGTGTAGGCTACTGGCACAGCCTAATAAAAATGCGTATCTTCTTTGCCTTTTAAAAAATATGTACTTGTCTTGCCAAGTGGCTTGCAGCATAAGCCGTCTTCCTGTCTGGAGAGCGGATGGGTGGTTGGAAGACTAACAGTCCTCTCGGCTTAGTAAGGAATCCCTTGGGCGGATTCCTTAGATTTGTCTGGGAGAGTTCAGTCTTCCTTGCTGGCCCTTCTCTGCTCTTTATAGCTCTCGTTACTGAACGATGGCTCTACCTTCCTAGCCTGGCTTTGTCCTATTGCTATCTCTTCACCTGCTGTCATGGGGCACAGGGGACCGTGAGGGCTGACTGCAGTGTCACCCCTCCTGCCTAAACTTGTCATACTCAGAAGTGTAGAAGGGTTTTTAAAGGGGTGTTTTACCGAGGGACAATAAGAAAATAAAGACAGTGTACAAAATCATGGAGCAGGCTGTATCAGGAAAAGGTTTTGATGTTGCACATACACCATCATTTCATGTGGGTTTGCCGTGTTCCTGTTCCTGCCTCTCTCTGCCACTGAGGCATGGTGGATTTTGGGGAAAGTCAGTTGGCCTCACTGTTTCTTCATCATCAGTGACTGATAATTCTTGCGTAACTGTTGTGTGTGATCTCTAGTCTAAAAGATCATGTATTAATTCATTTTCTGTCCCCCAGAGCGTGTGACATAGGTCCTATTACAGACAGACAGTGCAGGCATGGCGAAGTTGGGTTCTATGAAGAGGGCAGTTAGTGGAGAATGAGAATTTGAACACCAGCAATATGCCTTTAGAGTCTAGCTTTTAACCAGTTTGTTACATTGCCGTGCTCTTAAAATTGGGTTATTAACATCACGAAGTAGTTTTGCACACTAGACAGGTGAGCATAGTGCTCAGCAGTGATGTAGGTGTTCAGATGTTGTCTTCCTCCCATCCTGCTCCCCCTTTAGACCCTGAACTGACTGACCTGCAGTCTTTGATGTGTCTTGGTTTTGGCTTGACAGAGAATTTTGCTGTGTTAGCCTGGGCTGGCCACAAGCTGTCCTTGTAGCCCTGAGTGACCTCAAACTCTTGATCCTCCTGCCTCAGCCTCCCCAAGTGCTGGAATTATAGGCATGTGCCATTCTGCTTGGCTTGTAGTCATTTTTTTAATCCTCCTAGAAGGCTTCCTCGGGGCTGCTGGCGTGTTTTTAAGAAGTATAAAGCAAAGTGTATGTGAACATATTTTGTTATTCATCTGTTTTTCTGGCTGGCTATGTGCTGTTGGTGGCAGGTGTTCTTCTTTTTTTAAACAGTGTAAACTGTCCTGTCTGTACCAAGAGCATTTTTATTTTTTGAGCTGCCCAGTAAATTTCTCCCTGCTTTGAACCGTTAGCTTGTCTGTAATGGTTTTGTTTTGTTTTCTTTTGCTGGGGACCGAACTCAGAACTTTGCAGTTGCTAGGCAAGCACTCTACCACTGAGCTAGATCCCCTGTAAGTTGTGTTTTCTTCAGGACCGTTCTCATTTAGTGAGAATTTTATTTGTAACTGAATCAACAGTTTACCAGTTGTCAGAAAATACTTTTGGTTGTGGATAAAGGCATTTGAAGGAGAAGAATACATCTGCCCTTGAGGGAAAAGACCATGTGACTATGAAAATGTTGCTTGTTGAGGAGAATAGCTTTTTGTTCTGCATCAATAAGAATTCCATATTTTAGAAAGAAAACCGTTTTTCTTGAAAAATTGGAACGCATTTCACAGAATTATATGAAATTTCTTGAAAGTTTGTTACATAGTTCCAAATGTCACTTACATTTTCCATATCTGAATTTTGCAAAAAAATTTAAAATATTGCTCAGTTTTCTCATTTGTGGTCAAGCACTTTTTTGTTTTGTTTTGTTTTGTTTTTTGGTTTTTGGTTTTTTTTGGTGCCAGGGATTGAACTCAGGGCCTTGCACTTGCAAGGCAAGCACTCTAACCGCTAAGCTAAATCCCCAGCCCCAGTCAAGTACTTTTAACCCATATCCATGACTAATTCTGTGAAATATGTTACACCTTTCCAGGGGAGATATAGTTAGTAGAATTAGCAATAGTGAATGACTGGTGTTTTTGGACATTTTCATATCTATATAAATATGTAAGACATGTGTTACTTCCTGTTTGCCTGTATTTTAAATCTCACTTAAGTTCTCTTTGCTGTTCAAATTTATTTTGTCTCTGTTTATTGAACTCTGCATCATTATTTAATGCTTGCTGACACATTATCTTACATTATTCTTCTTTCGTTTCCTAGGAAAAACATTAGAATACTTGTTAAGTCTACCGCCACTGTGTCTGCCATCCAGGTCAGGATTAGGGATTAGATCATTGAAGTCACGAGATCTGAAACTCATCAAGTGCACCACACTTCTCTCTCTCTCCCCCCTTTCTTCTCCCTCCCCTCCCCCTCTCTCCCTCTGTTTCCCTCTCCTGCTCCTTCTTCCCCTACTTCTTCTCCTTCTTTCTTTTTCCATTTTTTTTCTCCAATACTGGGGCTTGAACCCAGACCCTCTTGTATGTTAGGCAAGTGCCTTAATACTGAACTACATCTCCAACCCTCTTTTATTTTTTAGTTCACAGTCCACTAAGTTGCCCAGGCTGGCCTCCAATTTATGATCCTCTTGCCTCAGCTTCCCAAGTAGCTGGTATTGCAGCCATGTGTCACTGCACCTGGCAACACCTCTTTTTTAATTAATTCATTGGTAATTATCCAAAATTGAACTGTCCCTTTTTCCTCACTTTTGGGTAATTAGACTTCAATATTGTTCTATACATGTAGCTAAATAAGGGAAGTCTCTGCTATTTTCCAAAATTATGTAGTATTCTAAAGCCAAATTTTGATTCTTTGGAGTATGTGACCCTATGGATTATGTACACACACAGTGAATCATGTGGCTACTTTTTAGTTTTAATTATTAAATTATTTAAAATAGTTTAATAGATTACATGTCAATTTTAAACATTTTCCTAATAAACTATTTTGAATAATCATTAGTATTTGATTTCCTCAAACTAATTATACATTAGCAAGTTAATATGTTACTATTTTTATAACTTGTAAGTTAAAATAATCACAAAATATTCAAGGCCTTTAAATTGGATATTAAATCAGTGGGGTAGAACTTGAACAACTGTTGCTAAAACATTTTAACCAGTTGTATTTTAATAAATATCGTGGGACTTCATTTTCTCTCCAAAGTAAGAAATGTTCTAAACAAATATAAGGAGCAGACCAGCAGTAACTGCGATTAAATTAAATTATATAAAGGACATGTGGTGTTAGGACTTAATGTGAAATCCTGGGAAATTACTATTTGTTTTTTAACTAAGGAACAAGAATTTGCCTGACTGTATTAAATTCTGATGAAGGTTGACTGAGTGTTTTACCAGTGATTTTGTTTTTAATGGATATGTTCTGGAATATGATTTTAACCAAACAAACTTAAGACTGTGTTTTTTGGGGTTTTTTTTTTTTGTCTTTTAGGACTTTCAGGTGCTGAAAACTACTTGGAAATAGAAGGAATGGCCAATTGTCTCCCATTCTATGGATTAATGGATTTAAAAGAAATTCTTAATGCTATCTTAAACAAAAATGCAAAGGAAATTTATGAATGTAGACCTCGCAAAGTGCTAAGTTATTTAGAGGTAAGTAGTATTAGATTAGGCAGGTTGGCTAGGGTTTAAATCACTTAATTATTCCTCAATAAAATAGTAAATGGTTTGAGAATAATAAAATACAGATAGTTTCTATAGGGTTTGTTCGCAAGAAGAAAATATTATTTTTAAAAGAATTCCATTAAAGCTTCACATCATAGACTGTGGATATGGTTGCTAAGGAGAAGGATCTAGGAAGAGAGGAGAACTATGTCCAAACCACAGGGTTACTTCCATTGGAGACCAGTTTGAATAAGGTCAATCAAAGGTGCGGATAGCACAGTGAAAGGAGAACCAAGAGATGGACAGATAGGAGAGCCAAGCAAGGAAGGACATTTTTAAAATAAGTACTTGTTACCGTGTTCTGTGTAGGGTAGTGGTCACTGGGTGTGGCTGGTACACCGCAGTGGTGACCTTGCAGAGAGTCAGAATGGCCACATGGAATGGGTGGCAGGCATTTCCGGTGGTTAAAGAGTAGAGTGGTTTTTGAAGAAAAATGTCAATAAGTCACATGATAGTGCAAGGAAAGAAAACAGTATGTTTAGCGTGTGTGTGTTGAATTTGGTACAAAAAAGAATAACAGGCTGGAGAACAAATGTCCCAAAAGAGAGGAATATGAAGGGAGCAGCTGTTTTTGAGTTGAGCAGAAGAGGAGAAAAAAAGTGAAAATAGTAGTTTTAGATTAACTTCGGAGAAGTTATGCCTGATGCATAAAGGTGAAAGAGAGTGAAGGGGTTGGAGAGGCATGAGGAATTTGAGTACCCAGAAGCCAAAGATCTGAAAGTAAGAACTGTAAGTACTGGAAAAAGGATCTGTTATGAACATGGTAATTTCCAGGTGTCATTGAGGACTCACGAGAGCTAACATTTGTTTCGGATCCAGCCAGGACAGTTTCTTGACTCTCCGATGTGCTTGCTAGAATTTGCCCAAAGGCAGGGATTGGCAAGATGGGTATGATGGATGACAAAGAGGACGACAGGGAGAAATCTGAATACTTCATGTGTAAGAAACCATGTTAAGTTCTAGAGCTTAGCATCCCTGATATCTCATTCACTATTTCTACCTTTCACTTTGGAAAGATGAGAGAAACGTGCTGTTGTGTCAGGAGAATAAGGAGAGGTTGGAGAGATTAAAGATCAGAATGAAGAAAAAGAACAGATTTAGTTGGAATAAAGGAGTAGAATATTTGGCAAGATAATGAGTGTTTGGTTAAAGTGAATTGTGTTAAGATTCAAGATATCTGAAGTGTGACTATGTTTAAATATATTAAAAGAAGCTGGGCTTGGTGGTGCATGCTTGTAATTCTAGTACTCGAAAGGAAGCAGCAGGAGGGATGCGAGTTTGAGGCCAGCCCTGGGTTACATAGTGAGTTCAAAGCCAATCTGAACTATATAGCAAGACCTTGTCTCAAACAAAGAAAACAAAATAAATAAATATATTAAAAGTAGCAGGGTTTTGCTAATACTGTCTTATCCCCAAACCTTCAGTTCCTGTCAAAAATAGCATTAACATACCAAATTGGTGGAAATTATCCTCCATTGTGTATTATCCTTTTTTTGTTTGTTTTTATTTTGTTTTTGGTGGTACTGAAGATTGAATGAAAGGCCTTCATGCTGAGCAACCTCTAGCCCTTTTTTAAATTTTGAGACAGGGTCTTGCTACATTGCCAAGTTGCCCAGGCTGGGCTTGAACTTATGATTCTTCTGCCTCAGCTTTCTTGACTCTACCAACTCATTTCAGCAGTCTGTACCTCCCTCCTTCTCAAATACTGTCACCCTTGTCACAGCTTCTTGCTGGGGCTGGAGTAATGGTCAGCAAGAGCCCTGCTTCTCTCCTTGATGTGCCTTGGCCTGTACTTCCACAGCAGCCAGACTGATTGCTTTAAAATAGATGTCAGACTTTTGCTTAACAACTCTCTGGTGACTTCTCTGTATGCTCACCCGTGCCCCTGCCTAACTCCCTCATACTATTTGTCTCTTCTTTTGAATAACTGTGCTTCACTACGGTGAACATTCCTTTGTTCTCCCTGCCTGAAATGGTTTTCTTTCCCCCTCACCTGTGCATAATAGTTTAAATGGAAGCTTAAATGGCATCTCTTCAAGTAAGCTTTCCCAAACTACACAATCATTGTCTATCATGTTGCTTAATTTTGTGCAGCATTTACTCAATAAAATTTTGTCTTTTTATGTTTTCTATTTCTCTGCTCTAGAATATAAATTTCACAATAGCAAAGGTCTTATTTTCTTGTTTGCCAGTATTATCTCCAGAACCTACAACATAGTTGATGTTTAATAGATACTTTTTGAGTAAATTAATGAGATGAAAATAATTTTGTCTTCTTGCCAGGATAACTTGCTTCCTGCGTCAGGGTGCGTCATGGTAAATAAAATGTATGACTTTCTTTTCACAGGGAGAAGCAGTTCGGCTATCTAGACAGTTACCCATGTACTTGTCAAAAGAGGACATCCAAGACATTATCTGTAGAATGAAGCACCAGTTTGGAAATGAAATTAAAGGGTGTGTTCATGGCCGCCCATTTTTTCATCATTTAACTCATCTTCCGGAAACTCATGATTAAATGTGTTTAAGAAAATTAGTCACAGTTGAAATAGATACGGTCATAAGACAATGAGTCAGTTTTTAAGCCATTTTTGTATTATCATGTGTCAAAAGGTTATTTTATAAAAAAAAAGATTCACTGGTTTGTATACTGGAAAATATTTCAAAACTTGTAAAAAATTTAAATAAATAGTCGATTAATTTATTTTATTCTCAATACTAGTCTTCATAATAATTTATAAACTGTAGATTGCACATTGGAAAATAGTATTCTAGTATCCCTGTCCTGTGCAAGGAGAATTGACACACACAGATTCAGCTGGCATATCTAAAAGAAAGTTGCCATTCTTGTTCAAAGTGGAATCGGGGGAGAGAGAAAGTGAGAAAATGAAGTTCAGAGAAGGAAGAAATCCTAACTTGAGAAATCCTACCTACTTCTATCTTGGGAGTAACAGCTTAGCTGTTGCTCCTTTTTTTACATGATAATTATAAATTAGGAGTTAGAATTTGTCGAAGAACTTGGCAAGATTTAGATTTTTGACAAAGTTTAGGTTAGCTTTTTTTTGTATGTGTCCCTTCAAAAACCAGTTACACAGTGTACAAATACTTTACAAAAAGTTGAAACATCATTTTTTAATATTCTTGTGTAAAATATGTTAGGCTGAATACAATGTCTCCACACCTCCCATAATTCTCACGGATCATCTCTATATCCTTAAGATCTCTGTATTACACACAGTTTGCAATACTTGGAATTCTACGTGTAGCCCACCCTTTACTCTTGCCCGAGTCATCCTGTTTCCCATAATCCAATGCTGCTTTTATTCGCCCATGACACTCCTCTATAAATTTACTATCTCCTGGTAGTAACCCCTTTCAAGTCATAGTAAATTAAAGGAAGAGCAATTCTTTCTTAAAGGAAGAGCAAACATGATAGCAAAATTTCCATCACACATTTCCACCAGCTGTAAACAACTTTGTGGGCTCGTTTTTAAACTAATAACCTCTATTGGTCCTACAGCAGCCGGTTAGATGAAGTCATTTTTTTCTTTCCAGTCCTGAATTCTGTCAAATCTGTTTAGTAGTTGTTTACTACCTATTTCCCAGATAAAGCAGATCATCTTGTATGATCTCATTTCATCCAACCAAATCTGGGGTGGAACGTGCTATTGAGACTACAGTCCCGGAGCTGGTCACACCGCCTGCCATGAGAAACAGGCTCTCATGAGTCGTCTGGCCCGGAAAGGACAGTATGTGGGGACAGGAGAGTACGAGACTCCGGGACGACACTTAGACCAGTGCAGCTGCGAGTCGGTTCTGCGTTGCAGCATCGCGGGTCAGAGCCTGGAGGTCCCGAGGGAGACGAGCGGGCGGCTTACTGGAGAGCCGGCGCCGGGCGGGGCCCCCAACCCCGCAGCCAGAGCGGGAAGCCCCGCGGCCACGCCGCCCCACAGGCCCTTGCGGTCGCTCCCACAGTCCCGCGCGCAGGGAAGATGGCCGCCGCGTGGCCCCGTGACCGAGATCACGACTGTGCAGCTAACGACAGCGAGGAGGGGGTGTCCGGGGAGAGAAAAGCCCCCTCGGCTACCCGTTTGCCTCCTCTCAAGGCTTTGATGTTTGAGGCATTCGCCAATAAAATGGAGGACGTTCAAATGCGAATCCCCGCAAGTGCTGTCTCCTTCCTGGCCTCCGCCCTGACCCTTTTTACATTTTTTGTCTTGAGGCGGTTTCACTAAATTACCCAGGCTGGGCTCGAACTTGTGGTCCTTCTCCCAAGCCTGCCACCCAAAGGTGTTACTTAGGATCCCAGCCTCTGTATTGCCATAGCATTGACCCCAGAGCCCCACGGACCCCAGAGCTGCAGGCCTCTTTTGGACATGTTTTGCTGGTAAGGGCACCATGTACTGTGCAGCATTATTTGTTAGGTTTTGGATATTTAACGTCCTGAAGAATGTGACGCTTAAATTTGGACAGATTTGTGTTGTTTTCATTGCCTATTCGATTCTCTGATTTTATCCAAGTTTTGTGGCTCAGGTTTAGCCATTGAAGTCCATTTAACCACACCTGAGTTTTTTTTTTTTTAACTAAAAATGTAAATATTATTCATTTTTTTCTATCTTGAAACACTTGACTCATCTCCTTTATTTTCATATATTTTTGCAAGATTCCTCCAGTCTCTTTTAGAAGGTGGAAGGGGAAGAAGGAGCCACTAAATAAATGAGGGTTAGGGTCTAAATTTAAAACCAAAAATAGATTAACCCTTCACAATACTTACTGCAAAGGAAATAATATGTATGAGACACCCAAATGTTCATCACTAACTTAACTGGAATTGACAGATGAATTTAAATACCAGTAATGATATTAAAATATTTAAATGAACTAGACTTGTTCAGAGAGTACTTGGGGCAAGCCGGTATTCTTCTTATTAGTCACTACATGGCCTCGTAGTGACTAATAAGTCACTTGAACTCGGATACTGTGGCTCACGCTTATAATTCCAAGTGCTAGGGATGATGAGGCAAGAAGACACCAAGTTCAAAGCCACCCTGGACAACATTGCAAAACCCTGTCTCAAAAAATTTAAAGGGGCCCATGACATTTCATTGGCAGCTTAAATTCCCAATACTACCAAAAAACAAAAAGAAAACAAAAAAATTGAGTTTACCGAACCAGTTTTACATATAAGACAGTAGGAGCCCATAGTGACTAGTTTATCTGAGTGCACACAGCTATTTTAGTACTCTACTAGTTCCATTTCAAATATTAAATTAACAAAACAAAGGTTTAACTACAGAAAAAAATCACTGCAAAGCCAAATGAAAAACAAGGTTTTCATTTTTTGACTTTCTCCCTTCATGAGCATGAGAGATCAAGAACTTTATTATAGTTGTTTTAGTAGTTTTATAAATTTGCAAGGCATGTTCATTGTTTCCAGTAATAATAATGGATTCTCACCACTGCTGCCTTGAAGTTGTTTTCTCTGCTTAGCTGATTTTGGATTGTAATTTTTATTCCTCTTTAAAGTACTACACGTAAGTGCAAAGATTTTTTTTCCTGACTTTTGAACTCCTGTCCGAGTGGTTGTCAAACTTGAGCATGCATCAGAATCACCCAGAGAGCTTATTAAAACAGATTGCTGGACACTATCTATGCCCAGAGTTCCTGATTCTGTGGCACTGGGATAGGAACAAAAATTTCATTTCTGTCATTTCCAGGTGATGCTCCTGGTTGAAGAGCCACATATGAAGAACCACTACCCTACGCTAAATTTCAAAGTGTCGCTAAAAATCTAAAGTCCATTTCTTTGAGTCCATTTTTTCTCTTACTGAGTTTCTCATTTTAGTAAATAGAAAAGTAGGACTTAGAAGACCTCCCCCTGATTATGCTGATAAAGATACCCATTTCTTCATGCCTAAAATGCTAAACCTGATCTCCAAATGCACAATCATTTCTAACATCCTGTACTTTTCTATTTTTTCTTGAATATTCAGCAGCAGGATTTGAAATGACATTTTCAGCCAAATATTTCTACATTATAATTATCGAATCTTCAAAAAATCTTTAATGAGAAGTGGGTACAGATTTCTTCCACTCTGCACACATTGAACTTGAAATCACTGTAACCAGTTCCCCCATTTCCATGTTATTTGTATATTCATTTCTTTTTTTGGTGACATTTATTGAGCATCACACTCAATGCTTGTTTTCTAGAGGGGACATAATAATTGCAATTTGTGACAAGTATTATTGTGTGGTATGTACTATGGTTGCATAGAAAGGCACCCACTCCCAATGTGAAGAAACCTGTGGAAGAAACTAATGAGCTGAATTTCAATGAGGAGTTAATCCAGGAGAAGTGCTGGGACTCAAAACTTGGGGCTTTGTGCATAGTGGGCAAGGACCCTCTCATGGGATCCATCCTCAGCCCTAAGAAAAGGACATGTGAGTGCAGGGAATGGAATAAAGGGAGATTAAATTAGAATGATAGGCAGTGTCTGGATCACAACAGTCTCATAGGCCTTTAGAGAGTTGGGAATTATTTTCCTGAGGACTGTGAGAAGCTAATTCAATTTTTAAGCAAAGAAGTGGAAAATAAGATTGAGAATCTGTCAGACAAATTACGTAAGCCAAGAGAGCAAACTATTAGACTACTGAAAACTCACAGTTTAAATCAGAAAGAGATAAAAGTTCTGTAGTAACAAAAAAGAAAGTTGATTAAGAATTGTTGACATCTTCATTGCCTTGTGGGGCTTTCAGTTTAAATTCTATAGGATGCTGCTGTGATAAAATTAAAGTGACATCGAGATCTCTCCTCCTTTTCGGCTAACTGACAACAATAGGAGAATACTAGACTGGAGATTTAATTTGCCTTTTTTTCTATGCTGGAAAGCTGGTATTATTCCGGCTAGTCTCTTTGAGTTCCACACTAAGAAAACCATTCACTATCCCCTTTTTAAAAATTATTAAATGAAGTGTTTACATTTTATCTGTAAAGTGTATCTGGGACTTTTTGGACCTAAAGTTTCCAGTTTTTCTTAAATGCAAGATTTTTTTAAATAAAGGACTTAATCAGATATAATTTTCTAGGTAGCATTTATATCTAGATGCTTAATAAATAAGATAAAATAATGACTGGTGATTTAGGTGATCTTTAATGTTGAACTCATTTGATTTTTAAAAACTTTCATATAGGTATTTTAATTAGGTTTTTTTTTTACTTAGATCATAGAAATGAATGACAAGAAACAAGAAATTGTAAATGAACAACATATTTTTGGAAGAAAATGGTATGTTTCAAAAATTGACTTAATGTTATTTACTTTAAAAGAGCATTTTTGTTTTAAAGTTGATTTCATTTTATCTAGAGATACTGGTAAATTACAGCTAGTTTACTTGTGAGACAGTGATGTCAAAGTGCCAAATATATACTTTAAATATTTTTCTAAGTATAGAAAAATGTTTAATGTGTTTTTACATACAAATAACTGAATGTGTATGATATACTTATTATCTATTTTGTTGTTTACATTTTTCCCCCCTTGGTTTTCTTGCTCACATAAAAATTGTTATTGAAACTATCATGTTTTAACTATTTTCCTTAGCTATTTTTTCCTTTAAAAAACAAAATATATAATCCATCTCTGCCCCCCAAATTAAGAGGAGAGTACTTCATATTTTCTAGGTTTCTTCAGATAAAAAGTATGAGGATACTCTGTACTAGTACACTGCCTAAGTCAGTACCTCTCAAACCTTAATGTGTGTATGAATCTCTGGGCATGTTCTCATTCAGTAGGTACAGACGGTCTCCTTTTCTGAATAGTTCCCATGGGTTGCTGGTGCTGCTGATTCAGGGATCACACAGTTGCATGAAACCCTTTGGCTGAATACTAAGTTTTTGAAAAATACTCATATCTTAAATGCAAATGTATATTGAAAAATAATCAGATTTATGAACCACTTTAGGCTCTCCTTTCTCCTTGGGATGTCAGGTCTATGTTTTCCTATGGAATATCATTTTTGATTAACTTGGATTTATATAGTCTCAAAAATTATCCAAAAACATGTTCCTGAGGTAGTTGACTGCAATTTCAGTTTTTCCTTTCTTGTACACATAAGCCATTCTCCCGGGAAGAGGTGGACTTTCTTCCTCCTCTCCTTTGCATCTGGGATAGCTTATTATTACTTTGCCATTTAGATTATTAAACAAGTAACCCTGTATGACTTCCAAGGCTGAGTTACAGAGGCCTTGCAGGTTTTCTCCTGGGTATACTGGCAGCAGTTACTCTGGGGAAGCAGTCTACCCTAGTCTTCCGTCGTGTGAGAAAGCTAGGTAGTTAGGTACGGAGGTTATATGGAGATACAGATGCTTTCCTGGTTACAGCTCTCCTAGCTCAGGCGCCAGACATAGAGTAAAGATGCCTTCAGATAACTCCATCCTCAGCTGTTGTCTGATTTCATCTATATGAGGTAGCTCAAGTGAAAACTGCGTCCTTGAACTTGTCAACCCACGGAACTGTAAAAGATAAATTATTGAACCGCGAGGTTTTGGAGATACATAAATAGAACACTTGCATCACGCTACCTCGAGGAGTTTACTAGGGAAATGTGTTTTCAGTCTGTCAGTATAAAGGTTGCAAATTCATCTGAAATTTTCATACAAATAGTATTATGGTCTTGGTTTGGCATAATATAAATTTGCTTATGTAATACATAACATTTTCTTTTTATGAAAATGTAATACTACTTTATATTCAATTCATTTTTTATGATCCTGCTTTTGTATTTGGAGACAATAGTACGGTTGAGGTAGTTTATGAATATGATTTGTAGCTCTGCCACATACTCACTAGAATTCTCTGTGCTCACCTGTGCGTATGTCTTAGTTACTTTTGTAGCACTAAGACAAAATATGTGACATGAGCAATTTGAAGGAGGAGAGGTTTATTTTGGCTCATGGTTTCAGTCTGTGTTTGGCTTGCTCCAAGACAGAAAGAGTATTGTAGAAGAGCATGGTGGCACGTTTATAGAGGCAGTTTGTAATCACTAAATCTTGGAAACAGCCCAAATGCCCACCAACCGAAGAATGGATAAAGATGAGGTGATTTTTTTTTTATATACAATGGACTACCACTCTACCATAAGGAATGATAAGCTTGAGACATTTCTAGGTAAATGGATGCATCTTGAGACCATACTCTTATGTGAAATAAATCACACACACATGTTTCAATATCACACTATTTCTCTGGTGTGAGAAACTGAAAGTGTAAATGAGGACTAAAATGTATTATATTGGGAAAGAGAAGAAATTGTTCAAATGGGAAGGGGAACGAGGGAGGGGAAGGGGGAAGGAATAGAGGGACAAGAAAAAAAGAATAGAAGAGAAAAAATGGAAACAAAGCTTTTGTAAATAAGGAGGGGAAGAGGGGTTGAAGTGAAGAGAGGGGAATGGGAAAAAAAGAAGCAGCAAGATAACAGATACAAATTCCCTATGATGAATGTTATCATGATAAATATCTAAAATGTACCTTTAAAATAAAAGTTAAAAAAAAAAAGAAGGGCATAGTGGAGAAGACCTGTCCCCTGCATAGTAGCCAAGAGGCAGCAAGAAAAGGGAGGAGCTGGCGATAAGAATATACCCTTTCAATTCACGACCCCAGGGGCTCACCCTTTCCAACGAGGTCTTAACTCTGAACGTGAGGCTTTTAGGGGTCATTTTAGATCTAAACCGTAGCATTCCTCCCTTGGTCTCCGAAAGGCTCGTCCATCTAATTATACAAAATGCATTTAGTCCATCTCTAAGAGTTGCCAATTTTTAACAGTTCCTGCATTGCTGAGAAGTTCAAATCCAGAGACTCCTCAGAGATTTAAGGCAAACTCTTCACTGTGAACCCCTGTTAAAAAAAAAAAAAGTTAAACTTACTAACATACAATGGCACAGGGTAAACATTCCCATTCCAAAAGGAAGGATCAGGAGGATAGAAAGGAGTTGGACAAAAGTAAGACTGGAACACAGCAGGGCAAATATTAAACCCTGTAGTTCCATGTCCAGCACTGAAGGACTTGGGTGGCACTGCCCCTACAGCTTTGCCAATTGCAGTACTCATAGCCCCTCTGTTTGGGTAGCTTTGCTTGCTGCCTGCAGCTTTCCTCAGCAGCTATTCCATGCTTCTGGCATCTTCAACTTCCTAGGGCAGAGGTGGTGAACCTATGGCACGTATGCCTCAGCAGCTGTTTGTATCACTGAAAGCTCAAAAGCATCACTCTCCTAGAGTCTCCACTGCACTTTCAGCTTCCCCCTACAGCTTCATGCACTGTCTTCGCAGGAGAACACTGCCTAGCCTCCAAGGCCTGCCTCTGAAATCTAGGTGGAAGCCTCCATGACCTATAGCTTTTGCATTCTGCATGCCTGTAAAGCCACCACCACATGGATGACACCAAGGTCTGTGGCCAGCTCGAGGAGTAGACTGGATCATGGCTGCAGCAGCCTCTGTGTGTCTGACTAGGCTACGGGATTAGGGCAGTGCCAGCCTGTCCTTCAGGGTTTAGTAATTGCCCATCCTTAATCTTAGCACCCTTAATCCTAGCATTGCACCGTGAATCACATACTCTGATTCAGCCACCTCTGAAAAAGCCGCACCTATGACCGCGTGAGGCTTTGTGGAGGACATCTAAACCCAAGCCATAACACAGTCCAAGTCATGTCACAGTGGCCTGCCCCTTCTGACCGGTCCCATTTCTGAATGTGAGACTACAGTGCATAAATAATCCATGAATTAATGTGGTAGCCCTGGAAATTGAAAAGAGGAAAAGAGATTAGTGCAAGTAAACTCAGCAGAACTTAATTCTTGCTTTTATAAATATACATAAAAGTCAGTGTGGCTATTCATGTTTTGTAAAGACACAACAAACACTTCAAACATCAAATATTCACACTTATAATCTGAAAGACAAATGAATTTGCAGCAGTTTAAAGGCAAATAAAAATGAGTTTTATGCTAAAACATTTATGAGGAATCTTTCAGTTTAATTTCTTTGAACAGGACTATGAATGAAACATTTAATATTATATACCATATATCTTATATTACTGTATATAGAATGTAATATTGTTTCTTAAACTTGCTTTTTAATCTTTTCCTAATGCGAATCTTTTGTGTTTCTTCTTAAATTACCCCTGATAGAATAGGTACCCATAGTTTTTTTTCTACTTTACCTCTCCTCTGGAGAAGATATCCACATCTTTTTTTAGGCATCTTCAAATAAAATCTTGAAGCTTACTTTAGCTCACTATTTCAGTGATACATGAATCATAAAATCTAGATCTGTTTCTTCTGAGATTCCCTCATACAGTCTTTCTCTCCTTGTGACCATATCAGACAATTAAGTTTTATTCATATAATCCTGCTTCTACTTTTAGTTTTTATTATATGCATGTTTAATATAATTATTATATTGCATGATATATTGTATTACATATTATAAGCATATATAATATAATATGTTTCATTATATTAAGTTATGTAAGTATTATTTTACTGTTATGACAGTGGTATTAGATTATGTATTAATAGAGGCATACCTTACTGTGTATATAGAAATATATTAATATAATTATAAAATAGCTAAAGTTACTATACACAGTATATTATAATATATTACTGTTTATTAAGCTTGAAATAATATTCTCATCCTACTTGAAATGTTTTGATGCCTTTTTCTGAAGTTGTCTCATAATTTCTTATTTGAAATGTCAGGAAGATTTTTCCTTTCCCTATAAAATAGTGATTCATATTTTAAAAATTTAAAGTCTATAAAAAAAACCATCTTAAACAAGAAGTATCAAAGTTTAGACAACTTTAAATCATATGTAAAATTGTATTGAATATTAAATTTATATGTCTCAATACTGGATCCTAGTCAATTGAAAGACTAACACTAATGAAAGAAAAAATAAGCTTTGAAAAAAATTGACTTGAACATTGTTTATTTTTTAAAAGGATGTATAATGAGCTGCCATTAATTAACAAAATGAGATCAAAACCAATAACACAGAAGGAAATATTCAAATAGAAAAAGAAAGAGAAAGTAGAAGAATGAAGAAAAAAACAAAGCCGAGATAGTCTGGAGAGGAAGAAAGGAAGGAAGGACTAGATTGAAGGGAACCTGTGTTGTTTGATTGCTACACAAGTCTTTCCTTAGTTTTTCCTCACATTTTATAGGATTCTGAACTACTGGACTATGACTTAACCTCCACGTCTGGATGGATAGTTATAACTCCTCAAAGAAAGCAATAAGCAAACATTTTGAAGGCCCATGTCAAGAAATTCTGGACATTAGATGAATAGGGAGGGGGCTGCTGGGGATCAAACTCAGGGCCTTGCACTCGCTAGGCAAGCACTCTACTACTGAGCTAAATCCCCAAACCCGAATTTCTCTATCCTTTGCTTCACAAATTCTCATAATTCCATTTTAGAAACATCCATTTCCTCTCTCTGAGGACACCCTGGACATACCGGACTTACTAATAACATTTTGCTTCTTCATTCATTCATTTGATGGATATTTGTTGAGGACTTGCTTTTGTGTGCCAGGAACAATTCTCAGTGCTTGAAAAATAGTAGAGTACAAATCAGAATCCTGTTTGTTCTAGTTGTAGGCCTTATATTCTATGTTTTAGGATTATGTTAATATCAACTTCGTAAATTCACTTAAATACTATAGAAATTTTATATCCACTTATGAAGCAGCTTGTCCTCTTTTCTGTGAGGTCCCTTGCTTATGTTAATGAAAATATTAATCTGAATTATATCTATTATATTCTAAATGCTCATCTGAATTAATGCTTTTTTTGCAATTTGTTTTTTATAGCTTAACAATATCTCAAAATTGTCCCTCAGGAATATCTTATCAGTGATAGGTGAAGAGGTTAGAATTAAACTATATAATTTGTCAACTTTTAGGGACTAAATGACAAAAAATAAAATGTTATTATTCACTATAAAACTGTTCTGTAAGAATTTAAACTGTTGTGCCATTTTTCTTAATTCTCTAAATGCGTTTTATATTTTCATGCGTACATTCTAAATATTATTTTATATGTCAAAAATGAGAACAGCTCAAGCCATACATATGTATAAGATACATATATATGTATATAGTTAACAGCAACATTATTTATTGCTGATTGGTAGCACCTTCTGGAATTAGAAATTAGAAATTCTTCTGAACTTTATTTTTATTTTTACTTATGAACTACTTCAGACATACAAAAAATAACAGATACTTTTGTGCTCAACATCAAGGTTTAGTAAACAGAGTGATACTTCCTTTAGGTCCAGGGATCTGTAGGATGGTCCATAACCCAACAGCATGAGTGTCCTGTGGGAGTTCATTAGAATTGCAGGATTTTGACACCACTGCCCCTTGCACCCAGTCTCGCTGAATCATAATCTGCATTTTAACAAACCTTTGCTGTAAATCTTTTTTTTTTTTTAAGAAAAGGCATATACAGCTAAACCTTCTCCTCCTCTGTCCTATTCGATCTGCCTCCCTCTCTCTGTCCCTTGAGAGACAGCTATTCTAAAATTCATATGTGTCCTTCCTGCTATATTTTTATTACATAAGTTTGTATCTCTAAACACACACACACAAACAATTTTAAAACTTTATATAAATACAAGACTATTTTTCACAGCTATTTTCACTTAGTTACTTTTTTCATTTCTGGTACAAAATATCTGACACCCACGAGTTCAGGGAGGAAAGGTTTATTTAGCACTCAGTTTGGAGAGGTTTCAGTCTGGTGCTGGCTGGCCCCAAGGCAGGGTGGCACACAGAGGGTCTTCGCAGAGGAGAAACAGTTCATGGCAAGCAGGCAGGAGACAGTGAAGCAGCAAGCAGCAGCAGCAAGCCTGCCTTCTGTCCCTTGATAGTCCATCCAGGCTGCAAGCCTGTTAATTAGTACCACCCACACCCAGGCTGGGGCTTCCATTGTCCACACCCTTCATCCCAGTATCACGCACCCTAGATCAAGCCAGCTCAGAAGTCTCACGTCTGAGCACATGAGGGGGACACCTAGATAGAAGCCATAACATCACTGAACAGTGTTTTTGAGTTATGTTTGTGTTTTGATATCTTAATTTAAAAAATCTGTACATACCTTAATGTTACCTAGATTTTCTCTTATGTTTTATCTTAATGTTTTTCCTACTTCGTTTTTCATATTTGTTAGAGACTCTAGACAATGGATATAACTTTATTCAGGCTGTTGCAGTAGGGATGATGTTTATTAATGAGAAACATGTAAAATGAAAGAAGGGGGGACTTGGGGTCTTATAAAGATAAGTAAATAAATATTCATTGAGCACAAGTGGAAGTATGTCATATATAGGAATATGTAAAAGCATAGTGGACTCTTGTAGTCAGCCAGTTCTGGAAACACGGAGTATAAAGGGTTTTTCAGATAACACTGCCTAAAATTTGTGACTGTTTATTTCCTTGGGGTAAATCTATAAATGTGAAAGTTTTAAATCTAAGAATGCAACATTTTAAAAAAGATGTTTTGCATATTGCCACATTACTCCCCCAGAACATGACAGTAATTCTCACATCAGTAGTAGTTGTCAGTGGAGGTTTTCCCACACCTTTGCCAACACTAACCATCTCTGTGTTTTGGCAAGTAAAATATCTCATTATTATTTTAATATGCGGTTCTTTGATTACTATTGAATGTGAAAATATTGTCTTTTTCTTTTGTGAGTGCTCTGTTTTGTCTACCATTTTTTTTCTCTTTTGGCTGTCAATACTTTTGTTATTTGTAAGAATTCGTAATAGGACAGAATAAAACTTTGTCCTTTATATTGAAAATTATTACCAGTTTGTTATGTATATTTAACTTGGTGTGGTATATTTTACCTTGTAGTTGTTTTTTGGTTTTCATGTAATCAGTTATATCAGAGGTTTATTTTATGGATTTTGCTCTTGACATCCTTCTTAAAGAGAATGATCTCAATTGAGAATAATAAAAATATGTTTCCTTCTTACATTTTTTCATTTCCCTTTAAAATTCATATGGAAATTCATTTGGTGTGAAAAGTAACATGAGTATTTACCTTCTTTAAAAAAAAGTCCAGTTGTCTCTTGACTTGTTTTTAAAAAATCACTTTTAGGAATAGATATTTGAAAATAGCAATGATTTTCTAAATCTTTGTGTAGTTATTAATATCAGTCTTTAATCTTCACATTTATAGAACCTATCTTGAGAGAAAATGTGGCATACAAGAGATGATTTTATTTACTAAAGAATATTGCACATGGAGTGGAACAACCTATGTTCAAGCTGTGGCTCTGACTTTAGGAAAGTCACTTATCCCGTTCAAACTTTAGTTTCTCGCTTAAACAGTGGGACAAAGAATACAAGTTATTTTCTGACAGGATTATTTGCTAAGGGCAATAAAGGAAAGACACTAAAACATGATATGTCTGCAGTCTCAGGATTCTTTGTAATCCTGTGGTATCAGTTTTAATTTTTCCACTTGATTCTGATTTAATATTATTTACTTGAGTCTTTTTCTTTTTTTCTTTTTTTTTTTTGTTAGTCTAGCTAAGGCTTCGTTGATTTTATCTTGTCAAAAATAAAACTCAATTTTATTTATCTTTTCAGTTGTCTTACTAGTCTGTTTCATTTATTCGGCTCTAATTTTATGATTTTCCTTCTTCCACTAAATTTGTTCATTCTTTTCGAGTTTCTTAAGGATCTTTCTTTCTCTCTTCATGTAGATATGTATTGCTATCTACTTTCTTCTTAGAAACTGTATCCCGTTAGTTTTGGTATGGTGTATTTCAATTTTTATTTGTCCTAAGATTTTTTTTAATTTCCTTTTTGATTTTTTTCATTCATTGGTTATTTAAGAATATGTAGCTTAATTTCCACATATTTGTGAATTTTCCTACTTTCAACTTGTTGATTTCTAATTTCATACCATTGTGGAAAGTAAGATAATTCATAAGATTTTCAGTCTTAAATTTGATGAGAATTATGTTATGGCCTAAAATATGGCCTGTCCTGGAGAATGTTTCATGTGTACTTGAGAAAAATGTATATTCTGCTTCTGTTATATGGATGTTCTGTACAGGCCTGTTATGTCCGCTTTAGATCTAAAGTATAGTTGAAGTCCAATGTTTCCTTATTTGTGTGCTGTCTGGATAATCTATTGTTGAAAGTGGGATATTGAAGTCTCCAGTTATATTCATATTGCTATTTATTTCTCCTAACTATGTTTATTTGCTTTATGTATTCAGGCATTCTAGTGTTGGGTACATACATATTTATAATTGTTATATCTTCTTGGTTAATTGACTCCTTTATCATTACATAATGAATGTCTTTATCTCTTTTGACAATATTTGACTTAAAACCTGTTTTGTCTGATATGAGAGTGGCGACTTTGTTTTTTTCTTATTTAGTTACCATTTGCATAAGAGTACACTTTTTCCCTCACTTTACTTTCAGTTTACACATGTCCTCAAAACTAGAGTCCCTTCTAAGCAGCATATACTATTTTTGTTTGTTTGTTTTCTAGGTACCTACTTTCTGTCTTCTGGTTGAGGAATTTAAACTATTTACATTTAGGGTAATAATAGGTAATTAAAGACCTACTGCTTCCATCTAGCCCGTTTTGGAGCTGTTCTGTAGATTCTTAGATTCTTTGTTCCTTTCACTCTAGCTTCTTTCCTTTGTGATTTGTTAATTTTCTGTAGTGGTATACTTTTATTCCTTTCTCTTTCACTTTTATATATTGACTATAGGTTTTTGCCCATGAGACTTATATAAAACAATTTATAGTTGTAAAAATCTATTGAAAATTGATAATTTAACTTCCCCCATATGCAAAAACTACACTTACTCCCCCCACCCTCCCACTGTATGTTTTTGGTATCATAGTTTACATCCTTTTACAGATCCATTAACAGATTATTGTAGCTAGAGCTATTTTTGAGATTTCTATCTTTTAAATTTTCTGGGGGCTGGGGATTTGGCTCAGTAGTTAGAGTGCTTTCCTTGCAAGCACAAGGCCATGATTTTGATCTCTGGCATTCAAAAAAAAATTTTTTTTAATTATCTTTTATTCTTAGGCAAAGAAAACACCAATATGGTAAGCTACAATTATTACTATATTTTCTATAGTCCTCAACCTCTTTGATGAGTAACTACTGGTTTCAATGGTGGTAACTAAATTTACATTTAGAATGTGTCAAGGTATTTTTTTCAAGTATTAAAATGCTTTCTATAACACAGGTCAAATATCTATCTAATAAAGAAATATGCTTTGCTTTGATTTTATGCTTGGAGCTGCCCCCTGTGTATAACATCTTCTGTAACTGGACAAACTCTGAACTCAGTTTTGTAATTCCAAATTTTATTAATGTGCAAATACAAGTGAAAGATGTATGTTAAATTATTTTAGAACAAACATTGAAAGCTCTATTTGCACAGAAGTCTACATTTTATAAAAGAAATCTTTGAGAACAGGTAGCATATGTTTAAAAAGTAATTTTGATAGAAAGGTGGAAGAAAAGAGACTATTATGTCCTCCGAATTTATCAGATGGACAACCACATCTTGATGTTAGGAATTCTAAAGGTACTTTGGGGTTTTTGAAGTCGTTTTATACAACAAAAAGGCTGAGCTTTGCTACTCTTATCATGCCACTTTATTAAAATGTATTTAAACATATGGTTACAGTGCTTTTAAACATTTGTTACCAACTTTGGAGGAAATAATGTCAGTTTTTGAGATTGAAGTGGAAGGTACATACATTAAGATTACTGAATTTTAAGAGGTGTTTAATTTTTTAACCTCTTTCCTTCCTAAAATTTTTCAAGCTGCAGTTGTAATCTGTTCTGTGATTATTGGACTTTCCTGGACTGCTAAATGGTATTTTTAAAATATTATTTCAGTATGTAGTGATTCTAAGCATATTTATGTTTGATGGAGAAATTTGACCAAATTAATTTAATCTAGAAATTTGGGGCTATCAGAAATGTCCATTTTGTAATTAAAGTCAAGTTTGGTTTTTAAAAAGGCATTAAACAGCTATTCTTACTGTCTTTAATGAACTGACAGTTCATTTTATCTTTTAGTTGACATTTTTGCCTTTATTTCCCTGAATTAATTGAATCAACTGATTCTTTAGCAAATATTGCTTTAAAAAATTCTCAGTTTTCTAACAGCGCTTCTGTTTGTTTCTTTCTACTCCTAATTTTTCTTCTATAGTTACCTCAACTGTTCCTTTTTAATAATACCAATTGGTTGATCTACATTTTCACATGAACATTTTAAGAATACAAAATATATATGTAATTACTAGAATGTATGTAAATATCCAGTTGTAGCAATAATTCAAAATTTTATATTGTATGGAAGGAAGGTCCTTTAAAATATACACTGTACTTTTTGTAAGTTGGTACATGAGGCATGAATGTAATTTAAATAATAAACTTTTCTAAAACTAATTTAACAAATGCCTTTATTTTAGGAAAAGAAGAGAAAGTGACTAGAACACTTTGGACTCCTTTGATATTTTCCCTTAACTTCCTCTCTGAGGTTTATATATTAGAAGTAAATAAGTGGCCAAATTAAAACACTTTACACTATTCTGTCAATTCTTTAATATTTTCCTATGTATTGATTTTATAATTATCTTACAATTGCGCTTAATTTAATACAGAACAGTCACAGAAGAAACTGTTCAAATGTGTGGCCACTTTTATGGAAAACATCTAGGGAAATTATAGTTAGTTCAGGATGTGTAATATTTAAAAAACTCTTGAACTCATGGAAAAAGAAGCAAATCTTTTCCTTAATGACTAGAATAATCCAAACTAATATAAAAATCTTTATGTTATTGGTAGCTATGGCTCAGAGTATAATTTTGGAGTATTCCAACAGGAAATGAGGAGTACCGTTTATGTAAAATGCCAAATTGGCACTTTACACCTGTTAGTGTGTATCCTTTAGAACAGCTGTGTCTTTTATTATCAGTAAACAGATGCAGAAAGTAATGGAATGTTTTAAAGCAATATGTTAATCCTGTCTTCCACTACTGAACTGTCTCACAATATAGTGATTAAATATTGACTGTGCAGCTGTTACTTACAATTATAGAATTTCTTAGTTAATTTCTTCTTCCCATACCCAAATGTTTTAAAATTAGAAGATCCAATGTCTAATCTTTGTGTGTTTCATAATGGAGTTTGTTACAATTAATTTTTAAAGATAAGCTATTTGAATATTAGAGGTGATAAATTCATGTATCTAAAATTCTTATAAACTATTTCCATGAACTGACGAGTGTTCTTGATAGAATAAACAATTTTTTAAATCAGTTTATTTTCATTATTGTTGATGAATGTAAAGATGATTATTAAATATCACAACCTTAAGTTTGTATTTGAAGACTGCCATCAATGTGCTAACAGGAAATTATGACTCTTTCATCAGCTATTTATGTGCCAGAGTGCATAGCACTTACTTAGGATGATGATTCTGTATTTAGGCAAATCATAATGCTAATTACTTAAATTAAGTCATAATAGGCTTATGTTTTGATTTTTATTATTTGAATTTTAAATGATTTTTATTTATTTTTATTGCATTTGTATGCAATACATAATGTTTACTTTCTTTGTATGGACTTGGTACATGCACATAACACATCTTAATTCCTTTTTTCATTCCCTTTCCCTTCCCTTCTTTCCCCCTCCCTCCCTCAAAATGCCTGCCATTTGAAAAAGATCTATCTCCATACTCCCTATTATTTATCTTTTATTTTGCTCTTTATTTATAATTTCGGTTTCTCATATAAGAGAAACCATGCAATTGTTAAGCTTGTATGCCTGATTATTTCACTTAACATCATGACCTCCAGGTGCAAGCATTTTCCTACAAATGACTCAGATTTTTCTTTCTTTATGGCAGAGTAGTACTCTGTTGTGTACAAATGCCACGTTTTCTTTATGCATTTATCTGTTGATGTACATATAGGTCACATCCAAGACCTATATTTAGCTACTTTGAGTTGTGCTGCTATGAAGATGGAATAGCTGGGTTGAATGGAATTTCTAGTTTTAGTTTTTTGAGGAATCTCTACTGATTTCCATAGTGGTTGTGTTAGTTTACATTCACACCAACAATGTAGAAGGGTTTTTTTTTTCTTTTTCCCTGAAGCCTTGCTAGCATTTGTTACTGGTTTCTCAGTGATGGCCATCACTTTTGTGAGTGTTTTCGTGAGTGGAATTTCAGTGTTTTAATTTGCATTTCTCTAATGGCCAGCGATGTTGAGCATTTCTTAATATATATTTTGGCCATTCGTGCTTCTTCTATGAAGTTTCTGTTCATTTCAGTTACCCATTTTTTGATTGGGTCTTTTATTTTGGGGAGTCTAATTTTTTTAAAATTCTTTATATATCCTAGGTATTGGTCCTTTGAGGAATAGCTGGCAGAAGTTTTTTCCCATTTTGTAGGTTCCCTTTGCACTGTATTGGTTGTTTCTTTTGCTGTCCAGAAGCTTTTTAATTTGGTGTGATTCCATTTGTTGATTCTCAGTACTATCTCCCATGCAACCAGGATTCTGTTCAGAAAGTCCTTGCCTGTGCCTATGACTTCAACAGTTGTACCTACTTTACCTTCCAGCAGGTTAAATATTTTTAACATTTAGTTCTTTGATGCAATTTGATCTTAGTTCAGTACCCAGTGAGTGACGGGGATCTACATTTAGTCTTCTGCATCTGGGCAGGCAGTTTTCCTGATACCATTTATTCAAGATGCTCTCTTCCTTCTAGTGTATGTTTTGGGCCCCTTCGTCGAAGATCAAATAGTTAGATGTGCATGGGGTTGTTTCTTCATCCTCTGTTCTGTTTCTCATGTCTGTTTTTGTGCCAGTGCCATGCCGTTTTTATCACTGCAGTTTTGTGGTGCAACTTCAAATCTGGGACTGTGACACTGTCCATGGTTTTTATTTACCTTGTCAGGGAAGGTATTTAAAATGTTGCCTCAGTATCATGTTCATACCTAAGCTTGAGGAGCAATTGTATCAGCCACAACTTTATTTTTTTTTTTTGGCCACAACTTTAATATCTAACATTTATTGTGTTCTGACTCTATGAAGAGTTTTGTGCAAAGTGCTTTATTATAATATTATCATCCCATTTTTGGATGAAAATATTCAAATTTAGAGCAACATCTTGCACATAGGAAGTAGCAGAGCCTGGATTTAAGCCCTGCTATCTCCTTCACGATGACTGAGAAAGCTGCTCTTCGGCACCATCAGGAGTGGCCCATGACACAGCTATCATGATGCAGTAATGGTTTTCAAACACTTGTGTATGACTTTATTCTAATTTTGTTACTTTGTGGGAACAGCTTCAGCAATCTTTCTGGTTCTTTTCCTTAAAATAACCTTTTCTTCAAGAGATTCTAAAGAGCAGTATTTTATAGTTTCTACACTATACTATTTTACTTATGCCTTCACCTAGAAATATCAGTTACTATTAAAATATTTTTATTAAATTATTGTCTTCTGTAGATATTATTAACTACTTCCATTCTTATTTTGTCATTTATCATAGCACCTCTATTTTATGCATGAAAAAAAGGAAACTCAGGGAGATATTAAGTAAACAGGCCAAGGTCACAGATATCAAATGCTGTTTGTGTGCATTTGCTTCCTCCACCCCCCAAATTAAAAGCGGCTAGCTAATCATTTTCGGAGAGAGATTTAGGATTTCAGCCTCCAACAGATGGTTATTTCAGCGTAGTTTCCCTTGACACTGAGGAGAATGTTTATAAGATTAACTAGGATCAGCGATGTCATGAGGTATTGCTAGAGGAAATTTAATATAGAAGTCCATTATAAGGTAGTTCTTAAGGGGCAAAATGTTCTTGCATGCAAGCTGCCTGAAACATAAGAATAGTAGCATTTTATTGACATGCAGGAACAAGAAATGCCATTTTACATTATCAGATTTTAAAATGAAAAAATTGACATACTGTGACAAATTTAGTCAGCTATCTTACAGTTTTCAGTATTACTGTTTTATTCAAATTATTTTTTTACTGTCCATCAAAACCTGACACACAGAATAGAAGGTAAGCAATAAAATTATCACTTTGTACTATGTCATACAGAACTTTTCCAGGAAGAAATAATAATTTGGCTTTTATTACTGTTTTCCACTTTTGAAGTCTTTTTAAAAGTGAAACTTTTTAAGACAATTATAGATTTGCATGTAATTGTAAATCATGCAAAGAGAATCCACATACACTTTATCCAGTTTTCCTCAATAATATGTTACAAAACAGTACAACATTCCAATCAGGACATTAACATTAATATAGTTAAGATCCAGAACATTTCCATCACTCTAAGAATCCCTCATGTATTATATATTTTCATGATATTTCTATGATTTTGTCATTTTGCAAATGTTGTATAAAGGGAATCATACAGTAAGTAACTTTTTAGGATTGTGTTTTTTTATTCAGGATTATTCTCTGGGTTATTAAATGTATCAATAGTTTATTCTTTTTTATTCCTGAGTAACATCCAAACTATGCATGTATCATAGTTTGCTTAACCAATTGCCCACTGAAGAATATCTTGATTGTTTCCAAAACAATCTGAAATCTGCTTTCTTTCATAAAGCTGGAATTGTCTAACAACATTTTACAGTGCAGTTCTTCATCAGTTTTGAGAGGATGTGTGTGTGTGTGTGTATTTGTGTGTGTGTTTGTGCGTGTGTGTACTGAGGATTGACTCCAGGGCCTCATGCATGCTAGTTAAGTACTATACAGTTGAGCTGTACCTCTAGCACCCAGTTATTTTTTATGTAAATTGTGAAACTTAGGTCCAGATTTTCTTCTCCTCTCTCCCCACTTTCTTCCTCTTCCCTTCTCCCCTTTGTCTCCTCTCTTGTTTCCTCCTTTTTTTTTTTTTTTTTTTTGGCCCATGTATTGATCCAGCACCATTTATTGAAAAGGTTTTCTTTACTCTATTTAATTACTTTGTACCTTTTTTTAAAAAACTCATTTGGGAACTGGGCATGGTGACACATGTGGGAGGCTGGGCAGGAGAATCGCAAGTTTGAGTCCAGCCTAGGCAATGTAGTGAGTTTAGGGAGACCCTGTCTCGAAAAGTAAAATAGAGCTGAGAATGTAGCACAGTGCTAAGGCCCTATGTTTAATACCTATTATGCAAACAGAAAACAACAACAACAACAAAAGTTGGACATAGTCATGCTGCTCTGTTTCTTAATTCTCTGTTGTGCTCTATGGCATTCAGTATGTGCCTCTCTCTCAGAGTAACTCAATCTGAATTACTGCGCTGTATCACATCTTGAAGTCGGACAGACTGATTCCTCCCATCCTGTGCTTTTTTTAAAAAATTGTTTTAGCTAAATTTTAGCTCCTTTACCCTTCATATGAATTTTAGAACAATTTAATCTGTGTTTACAAAAATTCTTGCTGGGCTTTTGATAGTAATTGAATAAATCCTGTATGTATCAGCATGGAGAGAACCGAAATCTTCACCAGGTTCAGTCTTCCAACTCACAAACGCAGTACGGTGCTCACTTTGGCAGCACATGTACAAACACAGTATGTTTTTCCATTTATTTAGAACTTTTATTTCTTTCATTATCATTTTGTAGTGTTCAGCATACAACACTGTTGTTTTGTTAGATTTTTACCCGACTGAATTATTAAATGATTGCAAAAGATGTATTTTTACATTTTGGTATACACGTTTATTGCCAATATATAAAATATAATGGACTTTTGTATACTTATAACATGCCCTTAATTTTTCTAACTCACACACTAGTTCTAGGAGTTTTCCCGGGAGTCCTTGTGATTTTCCACATACTCATATTATCTGCCAGCAGGGAAAGTTTTCTTTCTTTTCATTCTCTGTGCACTTCATTTATTTTTCCTGTCATTTTATACTACTTATATCTTGAGCACTACGAAAAGGAGAGGTTTGCAGATCCTGTGCCTTATGTTAGGGAGGAAACATTCAGTTTCAGTGTTAACAGTAAATTTGGCTATAGGCATTGGCAAGGAATTGAAAAAGTTCCTTCGATTTGTATTTTTCTGAACTTCTTTTTTAAAATCATGATCCTGTTGCACTTTGCCAAGTGCATTTTATGCATGGAATATGAACCTATGATTTTTCTTTATATTGTTAATATGGTGAAGTACATTAATTGACTTTCAAATATTGAACTAGCCTTGCATCCCTAAAATAAACGTCACTTGGTCATGGTTTAGAAATCTTTTCTAAATTTCTGAATATATTGTACAGTGTGTTCTCTGATAACAATGTATCCAAACTACAAATTAATAACAGAAAGATGACAGGAAAATCTTCAAGCACCTGGAAACTGTGCAACTGGTTTCCAAAAAATCTATGGGTCAAAGATGAAATTTCAATTTGAAAAAATACATTGAACTAAGGGAAAATGAGTGGTAAACATATCAAAATACATTGAACAGCACTAAAGCAGTGCTGAAGGGGAACCTTTTACACGTATCCATGTGGGAAAAAGTAAATGTATCCAGTGAAAAGAGGTAATCTCATATCAAAATCTTTTCTGCAATTTAAGATTCTAGAAAGGGAAAAAAATAAATCCAAAACAAGATGAAAGGAAGATATAATAACAATAATAGCAGAAATAAAAGTAAAGATAAGAAAACTACAGAATATCAAAAAACTACATTGTTATCAGAGAACATACTCTAAATATTTTCTTTTAAATTTTTGAGTTTATATTATAGCCCAGGATAGAACCTGTCTTAGCATGTGTTGTGTGAGTAGTCAAATTGAGTATATATTCTGATGTTTTAAAACAGAGTGTTCTGTATATAGTAATACACTGAATACTGATGTTTCAGTCAACCGTACTCCACATGTATCATGGTGGCCCTATGATTATATTACCTAGTGACATAGTAAGTATCATAGTGCATGTATGCACACTCTTTGATGTTCACATGGTGACAGAATTGCCCGATAAAGCATTTCTTAAAATGTATCCCCCTCATTAAACAATAAAGTACTGTATATTGATTTGATCCTGTTGGTTTATTGTTGTATTCAACCTCTTTATGTCCTTCATGATTTTTGTCTAATTCTTTCAATTGAGAGAGGTGGCTCAAAGTCTTCAGGGATAATTATGAATTCTCTTTCTCTCTCAATTCTAGAAATACAGTACTTGCCACAATTGTATTGTAGCTCTGCTGTTGCATAGAGGTTTAAAATTTCTGTGTTGTATTAATGGACTGACTTTAATTCTTGTATAATGTCACTCTGTGTCTGATAATTTCTTTACTCTGAAGTTTATGTGATGTAAACATAGTCATGCTTGCTGTCTTTTACTTGTCTTTTTATTTTCAACTGCCTATTTTATTATATTTGAAATTGAGTTTTTTATATGCAGCATACAAATGAATCATAGTTTCTTTTTTAACTTTTAAGTGACACATAATAATTGTGCACATTTATGCGGTACAATTTTATGGGGTTGCGGGGGTGCTGGGGATTGAATTCAGGGTCTTGCACTTGGTAGACAAGCGCTTTACCACTGAGCTAAATCCCAAACCCCAATTTTTTGTTTTTACACAAATATAATTATATAATGATCAAATCAGAGAAATTAACATGTCCATCTCATTTATCATTTCTTCGTAGTGAGAATATTCAAAATCCTCTCTTCTAGGTGTTTTGAGATATATAATGCTTTATAATTAATTACAGTCACCCTACTGTGCAATAATACACCAGAACTTGCTCCTCCTTCCTGTTTGTAACTTTGCACTTATCGATCAGTCTCTGCCCACTGTCCTCTCCTGTATTGTATCAAGAGATTAAGGACTAAAAAGTATTCATCAGATTTAGTGAGAAGTACATTTGTTGTTTTGAGAATAGTTTCATGAAGTATTGGTGGATGTACGTGGATTAGGAGAAACAGGATTTGAAATTAATCCAGGTATTTTCCTCTTCCTTATTTTCCAAGTTTTATATGAGGCTTTTAAATGTAAAAGTTTTCATTGACATTTAATTGAGCATATATGTACAGGACAGGTATGAATTTTTTCTTGATTAGTTTCCTCAGGATGAACCCACTAAATCTCACTCTTTAATGAGCTTTCCACTCTACTCTATGAGAAGGATGGTGTATGTGCCATCGCCTTAGAAAGATAGTGAGGTGCTAAAATACTTTTTATCCTTCCATCGGTGACCTTAACTTTTAAAAACCTTCACTGCTTTTTATTATTCAATACTCAGGCCAAAATCTGAGCTGTGTTCTTTTTCCTTTTCTGCTAACTCTAAAACTTTAGAAGAACTTAACATGTTTTTGGTCAGCGAACTATTATTTTGTCTTTGTAGTGATGAAGCAGGTTTTTTATGGACCACAAATTAATAGTGGAACCTCCACATTTCAAGAAGCAAGTAAATAATATAGTGATGATTAGGAAGCTCATTAGCATGTTTACACTTACAGACTTCAGTGAGAGTCATCTCCGTCTCCTCCCTCCCCCCATTCCCTTTCAGGGCTGGGATTGGTCCCGGGCACCCTGCATGGTGAACAAAGGCTCTGCCACTGAGCACAACCCCAGGCTTGTCTTCTCTTTCTAACTTTTAATTTGAACAACAATAGACTTACAGAAAAGTAACAAAAATAGTTCAGAGAATTCTGTGAACACTTCAACTACAGTCTCCAAATGTTAGGATTTACCACACTTGCTGTATCTTTTTCTCTTTTCTCTGAAACATTTTAAAGTTTGTAAATTACATACATAGTGCCCCTTAATATCTAAAAACTTTAGTGTGCATCTCCAAAATATAAGGACATTCTGCCACACAGTCTAAATACAATGGTCAAAATCAGGAAATTAACACTGCTGTAATACTAACTTGTTTACACACTTGTGCTGTCCATTAAGATAGTCATTGTGGCTGTTTAAATTAACTAAAATTAAATAAGTTAGAAATTCTTCAGACATACTAATCATATTTCAAGCACTCAGCAGCCCTGTTCCTACCCTCCCCGTTGCCTGCTGGCCACTGCTCTTATGATTTCTGAGGTCACCTTTTTAAGATTCTTTATTTGCGTGAGATCATACGGTATTTGCCTTTCTGTGCCAGGAGTATTTTACTTAACATAATGTCTTCTGTGTTCATATGTGTCATGCAGATGACAAGATTCCATCCTTTTTTTAATGGCTGAATGATATTCTGTTGTTTATGTACACCACATTTTCTTTATCCATTTATCTTTTGGTGGATACCTAGGTTGATTGGGTATTTTGAATAGTGTTGAAATAAACATTGGTGTACAGATATTTCTTCAACATACTGATTTCATTTCCTTTGACTATATATCCAGTAATGTTTTTAAATTTTCTGAGGAACTTCCATACTGTTGTGCATAATGGCTGTACTAATTTACATTTCTACCAACAGTATGTAAGTGTTCCTTTTTCTCTACATCTGCCCTAGCACTTATCTTTTGTCATTTTTATAATAGCCATTCTAAAATTAGTATGAGCTGGTAATCTTGTGGTAGTTTTTATTTGCATTTTTCTGATGAAATGTGATCTTGGACATTTTTCATATGCCTCTTGAGCATTTGTATATCTTCTTTTGGGAAATGTGTATTGGGATTTTTTGGCCCATTTTTAAATCAGGTTGAGTGTTTTCCTTTTGAGTTTTTGAGTTCCTTGTATATCTTGTATGTTAACTCTTTATCACATGTGTACTTTGAAAATATTCTGTCCAATTCTGTAGATTGTATCTTCATATTCTTGTTTCCTATAAGTTTTTAGTTTGATATAATTCGAGCTATCTATTGTTTATCCTATTTCCTCTTTTTTTGTGATCCTGTCCAAAAATACTCTTGCTCAGCACAGTGTCCTAAAGCACTGCCTCTATGTTTTCTCTAGTAGTTTTAAAATTTGGGGTCTAACATTTAAATCTTTAATGCACTTTGTGTCGATTTTGTATATGGTGAACTGTAAGGGTCAACTTTTACTGTGCATGATACTATCCAGTTTTCTGGCACCATTTATTGGAGATGGCCTTTTCTGGTGTGTGGTCTTGGTACCTCTATAAAAATCATTTGTATAACTATGGAAAATAGTATGGCATATCCTCAAAAAACTAAAAAAAAACTACCATATGATCCAACTGTACCGCTCCTTGTACATGCCCATGAGGATAAAGTCAGCATGCCGTAGAAATACCTAACATACCCAAATTTATTGTGGCACAATTCACAGTGGCCAAGTTAAGGAGCTAGCCTAGGTGCCATCCAGTGGGTAAGGGATAAAGAAAGTGTGGCACATGTACACCATGGAGTAGTATTTAGCCTTAAAGAATGAAATGTCCTTTGCAGGAAAGTGGGTGGAACTGGAAATCATGTTAAGTGAAATAACCCAGACTCAGAAAGATACTGCATTTTGTCTGTTGTACGAAGGAAAAAAAGGATGACATGAAAGTAGAAGGGAGAATTGGGGAAGAGGAAGGAGATCCGAAGAAGGGGAAAGAAGCAGGTAATGGAGGGTACGTATGTTCAAAGTGTGGTATATATAAGTATGAATATCCCACAGTGAAACTTGTTATTCTGCATAATTAATATTCACTAATAAAACAACAGAGCCAAGGGTTGGGGATCCTCAGCACTCCCCCTCAAAAAAAAAAAAAAACCCAGAACCAGAATATTTAATGCTTACACATTTGTTTTCAATATGAAACAATAAAAGGACGAATTACATTTTAGAAACACCACTGTATTACATTATTATGAGCAGTACTATTCACAGAAGTTAAAATTCTGCAAAATGGTCACATTGTCATATACTCCCCTAACAAGACTGTATCTAAAATGACTGGATAGAAAATAAAATACCAAGAAGTTCCTTTGAAAAGACAAAAAGCAGTTAGCTATAGATATGTGCCTTTATTTCTGGATTATATTTTTAAAATCTACTCTTTCAATCTCTCTTCTTTAATTGGTGTAGTAAGATGGATAATATTATGGATATATTGGACTTCAGTCTGCCATTTTGATTTTTTCCTATTTCTATTGGTTTTCATTTCTGTTTTAGTATCTGCTTTCCTCTGTGTCATTTGAACATTTTTCAGAATTCTATTTTTATTTATCTTTATGTTATGCCTCTTCCTTCTGGCTTTCATGGTTTCTAGGTTTTAAATCCACTGTCATCTATTTATTTGCTTTTTGTTTTGTTTTGTTTTGCTTTTTGCTTTCTAATACCAGGTGTTGGACCCAGAATCTTTGTACTGAGCTACATCTCCAATTCTTTTTATGTTTTATTTTGAGATAGGGTCCCGCTTAGTCACTGTGTTAGTCAGTGCTTACTAGAGAAAGAGATTTAATGTAAGATACACAAATATATAAGAATTTACAAGATTGGCTTACAATGACCTCCCACAGAGTCACATGTGGAAAAGTACAAAAGGGCTGTCTATGCGCTGGAGATCCAAAGGATCCATTCAAAGGCCTGGAGCTCATGGTAGTATCCCCTGCGAGTCTATATCAGGAGGCTGGAGTGTCTGTGCTAGAAAGCTGAAAATGGTGTCCAAGGTGAAGGTGAAGCTCCTCCAAAGAAACAGAAGTGATCCTTCTTTCTTCATTTCCCCCTTTTTACCATTCAGGTGACAAGTCGCCTTAGAGTGGGTCTTTTTTTTTTTTTTTTTTTTGGTGCTGGGGATCGAACTCAGGGCCTTGTGCTTGCTAGGCAAGCACAACCACTGAGCTAAATCCCCGGCCCCTAGAGTGGGTCTTCTGTCTTCAGTAAATCCCCTCAGCCATACTCAGAACTATGCTGATCCAATTTAGTTGGGCATTTCTTGCTAAGGCCATTTAAAGCAATAGTATTGCTGGCACTTTAGCTCAGGTAGAGGAAGCTTTTGGGAGACATAAATGCCCACATTTACAGAAGAAAGACCCTAATCAATAACATAACTTTATACTTTTAGAAACTAGAAAAGCAAGCTTGTTAGTAGAACAAAGAAAATAATAAAGATTAGATCAGAGATGAATGAAATAAAAAATAGAAAAACAGTATAATCAGAAAAAGCAAACATTAGTTCTTTGGAAATATAACAAAACTGACAAGCCTATAGCTAGACTGACTAAAAAAAAAAAA